>JAJAGP010005569.1:0-31656 GCA_025084515.1 Ancistrus triradiatus
TCTTTCAGGTGCTTCTTAAAGTTGAACGATTTCCCACAGGAGGGATGTGAACAAATGAAGGTCTTCTGATGGACATGCTGGTACTTCATGTGGTGCTGAACACAGACAGAATCAGTCTGCTGTAGTTACTGCAATGTGGTGCTAAGAGCTACTAAGACAGGACTATAATGTTCTTGGGCTCCTGGGATAGTTTCCTCTTTTACAGGAGCTACTGTGTGAGTTTTGTTTCTGTCCGGGTCAGCCATGTCTGTGTTTTTCCTCCCTTCCCTTTTTACTACGACTGCCTGGTCGTCCATCTATACATCTGTCTCCACATTCTCCCATCTCTCCGCCCATTCCTTCATCTTCACAGCCGCCCGTCTATTATTTAAGCAATCCACCCATTCATCGACCCATGCACTCATTCACCCATCTCTGTCCATCCTCCTATCCTTGTGTCCAACTAACCCTCACGTCCCACACACTCACTCACACACACCCAGTCTTACCCCAGTCACCCGCTCTCACTCAGACACGGTCAGAAACACACTCACGCACTCAGAAACTCAGTCATTAGTTCATTCATTCTCTCACAAACTCAATTGTTCACCCAGAAACTCACTCAGTCACTCTTAATCACTCACTCAGAAGCTCACTTGTTCGCTCATAAGCTCACTCACGCAGAAACTCAGTCACCCTCTCAAACTCCCTCTCAAACTCTCTCAGAAACTCACTCACTCAAACTCACTTGCTCTCTCAAACTCACTCACAAGCTCACTTGCTCTCTCAAACTCACACTCTCTCTCAAACTCACTCAGAAGCTCACTTGCTCTCTCAAACTCTCTCAAACTCATTCACCCTCTCAAACTCACACTCTCTCAAACTCACACTCTCTCAAACTCACACTCTCATACTCATTCGTTCTCTCAAACTCACACTCTCTCAAACTCACACTCTCTCAAACTCTCTCAAACTCTCTCAGAAACTCACACTCTCTCTCAAACCCACTCAGAAACTCACTCACTCTCTCAAACTAACTTGCTCTCTCAAAGTCTCTCAAACTCATTCACCCTCTCAGAAACTCACTCTCAAACTCACTCAAACTCACACTCTCTCAAACTCACCCAGAAACTCACTCTCTCAAACTCACTCAGAACTCACACTCTCTCTCAAACTCACACTCTCTCTCAAACTCACTCGCTCTCTCAAACTCTCGCTCTCTCAAACTCACTCAGAAACTCACACTCTCTCTCAAACTCACTCAGAAACTCACTCTCTCACCCAGAAACTCACTCTCTCATACTCATTCGCTCTCTCAAACTCATTCACTCTCTCAGAAACTCACTCACTCACTATCAGAACCTCACCCTCTCTCTCTCTCTCTCAGAACCTCACTCTCTCAGAAATTCTTTCATTTAAAAGCAGGGTCAGAAACTCACCCATTCACTCAAACTTGCTCACTTGCTCTCTCAGAAACTCACTCACTCTGTCAGAAATTCATCAGCTCACTGAAAAACTCATTCACTCATTCAGAAACTCATTCTGAATGTCAGTCACACTCGTTTAGAAACTCACTCGCTCACTCAGAAACATGCTCACACACACAGTCACATGCCCGACCAGTCACACACTTGCATACTCACTCAGTTGCACACTCGATCAGAAACTCCGTTATCTACTTGCACAGCCACAACTCACATTCACTCGCTCAGACACTCACTCCCACGTGTTTAACTCACAGTAACCAGAGCTCCGGACTGAAGCTGGAGCATTTTAACTTTGTGACACCAACAATACCTGCTGTGCCAATGTGACACCAACATACTGCATTACCAAAACAAACTGCTACTTTAACACAAAGGTCCTTAGGCCCACTCACGTTGAGATACTGACGTGTGGAAAATATTTTCGAGCAGCCGGCAAACTCGCAGGGCAAAATGAGCTTGGGGGCTGGTTTTCTACAAACACAGAGAAAGCGAATTGACAACCTTAATTCTGTCATCAGGATAACACTAACACTGTTAATCCCACGAATACAAAAGGTTAGAGTTACTAATAGGACCCAACCTCTTTCTCTTCCTGCTTATTTGTGATGCTTCATCTTCTGCTGTCTGCTGTCTGAAACGATAAATCATCAAATGTCCACATGTACAAGCATCCCATTTGCACACCCCCTTACCCCGAGGTCCGGACCCTATACTGGAATTGACTGGGCGCAGGCAGAGGTACAAGTCAGTAGCAGGCTTTCATAACGTCACCACTCGAGCTTCTTAAATTCTTTTAAACATTTAAATACATGAACCTGAAACACATCTATCAGTTTTTTCTTTTCCAACCTCAGCTCTGTTTTGTCTTGCTCGGGCTCATCTTTTGTCTTCTCCCGCCCCCTGTTGGTTGAGTTTGGTACTGCAATCTCACCCCTGTAGAAAAAAAGCAAGCGTGATACAAATACGTCTGCAAAAACGTTTAAGCACTTCTGAAACAAAGGAAAATAAGTTAACATATCCTACAGGGCTGTGCAGGACAACTTATATAAGCAGGGCTTAAATTTGTGCCTGAGCCAGGGCCGACCTAAACTGAGCTCCAGGACCTCCTTCTAACCAATAGATAAAGTAGAATAGGGCTGAACGCAAATCGACTCTATTTCCTTGTATGTGCAATATATGCAGCTTGTATTAATGGTGTTTAGACACTTTATATCAAGTAGGAAGTCGCTTCAGCTTAACCACAGAGCTGCTTAAATATTGTAACTGGTGTTGGGGAAAGTCAACCAATATGTTTTACTAAACCCGTTTGGTACCACAAATGAACTAACCTTTTTCAGCTAATCTTTCAGTCTGATCTGAGTTTCCTTCCTCTTTCCCTTGTAAGTGTCACATTGCATATCAAAATGACAGAGAATATCCGTCAGTTTGTGACCTCTCAGTTTCAGAGATGACCAGGCACACAACTTTGATGATCAGTGTACTGAATCAAGAACTACAAAAAAAAAAAAAAAACACAAACCTGTCAGCAGGTATTGGGGTTTCATCACCAACAACGTCATGGTCTTCAGCCTCGACCCCAGTGCTGTCCGGAGATTCTGTGCTGTTAGAGGCACATTAAATACGTGTCCTTATTCTGATAAGCTCACCAGCACCTGTTTATACAGCAGTGTTACTAATTAAGCAATAACACACGAGAGGGGGTGCTTTAACGTCAGACTGACACCGTGACCTGGAGTGTGTTATTGTGATTATACCACAGTTGCGTTCTCACCATTTATTGTTAGATTTTAGGATAAAGAGGACAAACGATTTGTTTATCAGCCTTCCTGAGGTAAAATAGCTCCATTCTATCGTTCCCCCGCGGCTAAGCCCTTATAGTCGAGGAACAGAATAACCCATAACTGTTTATTATACAGACAATAAACACAAATATATCGATTGGTAAGTTTTAATTCATTAAAAAGAGTTTATTTACATGCAGCAAATAAAATGGGCGGGGTTTATAAGATCCATTGTTCTAAAAATAAAACCGACTGAATACAGATCGGAGTGAGATCCCGGTGTTATAAAAAAACCAAGTCTTAGGACCCCCGTTTGATTGCGATTTATAAATCTGTATGATGAAAGCTCTAATGGTGAATCTGATCAGTCAGAATGTCAGGGCAGAGCTACAGAGCATCAGCAGCTTCTCTGGGTTAGAGCTGGACTTACAGATAACAAACCTGTCAGAGGAACGAAGCTCCGATCAGCCGCCGATGGGGTTTAATGAAAGAGCCGAGTTTAACTCCAGCAAACGACGTCTTTGTGAGGGATGGAGCTGATTCAGCATTTTTGTTGATGGGACTAAAACTGATCTTCAGTCGAGCTGGGAATCCATTAAGATTTAAAGGACTGACTTCGTTTGGCTTCTCCAGAGCTTCCAAATCCTAAAGCTGATAAACCTTTGGCTCAGGTTGGTCATTAATAGCTTCATCCTTCTAATTTAAATCGTTTTCAAAACCAATAGATTTTCTAAACTAATTATAGCTTAATTTAGGGCCGTGTTTACCTCATTATAACTTGCTAGGTTGTGAGTGTATGCCGCGGAGTTATACTTATAGAGGTTGGTCAGAGTGCCATTATCATCAATAATGTCACGGAAAATCATCTCTCAGCCAATCAGATTGCGGGCTTGGAACTAACTGTGGTATAATCTATAGTTAATACTAAAACATCACCTAAATTTTACCTAAATGCTAATCAGTCAATCACATGGCAGTAACTCGATGCATTTATCCACGTAGACATGATCAAGACGAGCTGCTGAATCAAACATCAGAATGGGGAAAAAAGGCGATTGAACTGACTTTGAACATGGCATGGTTGTTGGTCTGAGTAGTTCAGAAACGGCTGATATACTGAGATTTTCACACACAGCGCCACCTCTAGGGTTTAACAGAGAAGGGTCCGAAAAAGAGAAACTATCCAGTGAGGGCAGCTCTCTGGGTGAAAATGCCTTGCTGAAAAAGGCCAGACTGGATCAGGCTGATAGAAAGAGAACAGTAACTCTAATAACCACTCGTTACAACCGAGGTATCAGAAGAACATCTCTGAATACACATGTCGAACCCTGAAGCAGATGGGCTACAGCAGCCAAAGACCACCCCGGGTGAAACTCCAGCCAGCTAAGAACAGAAAACTGAGGCTACAATTCACAAGGGCTCACCAACATTACACAGTAGAAGACTGGAAAAACATCGCCTGGTCTGATGAGTCTCGATTCCTGCTGCTACATTCAGATGTTGGAGTCAGGATTTAAACAACATGAAAGCACGGATCCACCCTACCTCGTATCAACGGTTTATATTTTCTTGGCACACTTCGAGCACTTCAATACCAAATGAGCATGGTTTAAACCCCACAGGCTTCCTGAGTAATGTTGCTGACCATGTGCACCCCTTTATGAGCACAGTGTACCACTTTCTGATATCTACTTCCAGCAGGATAATGCTCCATGGCCCAAAGCTCAGATCATCTCAGACTGGTTTCTGAACATGATCATGAGTTCACTCTAACTCAAACGGATCCACAGAAACCAGATCTCACCAGTAGACCAGCTTTGGGATGTGGTGGAACGGGAGACTGGCATCATGGATGTGATGCAAATTGGGAGCGACTGTGTGATGATGCCATGAAGAATTAAGGCAGCTCTGAAGCTAAAACAGGGCGTACCTAATAAAGTGTATATTTGTCTAATCCAATTGCAAGACAAAGATTGTGAACTCTGGAATCAGGTGGATTTAGTATCAATTATGTGTGCTTATGTGTGTTGCTTTGATCTTTTTGCACCTGCTTTTCGGGCACATGGGTGTGAGTTCTGCATCACTTCCTTCCTGTGAGCTCGCATCCTGTTCGGGCTGTGCTGCATCACAATAAGGGACAATAACAATAAACAGAAAGCTCTCACTGCTGTGAACGTGTACATTCCATGAAAGCAGAGGGAATGAGTTATGACCTTCATCACCTTCTGTGAAGACGCCTGAACCTTTCTTGTGCTTCTCCGCTGGTTCTGTGGCTTCCACGCTTCTTCTTCTCCTGCTCCTCACAGGTGAATGCTCCAGTTTGGGGACCTTAGGTTTACCCTCCAGCGCTCCTCTGCCTCGTTCTGTGCTCCTCTTCTGCCCCGATCCGGTGGGTTCACTCACATGCTCGCCTTCATTTTGGTGAGGCTCCTCAGGCTCGGGGTGAGCTGGACACCAGGAGAACACGTGTCCGCCATCACAGGTGATCTTCAGACACACTGCTGCTGCAGGTGCACTAGAGCTTTCAGGATCTGAGCCCGTCTGCAGACTCGGGGTCAGTGGGCAGCATTGGGCGTGGCTGTGGACCAGCAGGGTCAGCTGATTCAGAGACGCCACGGTCACTGCGATCCCATTCTTCAGATCACCTAAAAACCGTATTAGTTTCATGTGTTTTTAAATATAAGCATCAAAATACAGATTAGAATCAATCCAAAAAGATTCATATCACAAATTAGTTACATTGAGGACATGCAGTTCATGGCCTCATAAGGTTTTTAGCTGTATTAATGTAACCGCAATGTATATTCCAATTGTATATGAGAGAAATATGAGCCTGTGGATACTATACCTGAACACCTGCTGCACTGTTTGGATGAGTAACTAAGGATGAAAAAAATGTGGAGAAATGATCAGTGAAATCTTACCTGTCATCATTTTATAAATAAATAATACTTATACACAAACTGAGTTTTATCAGAGTTTATTAAAACACAATATAACACAGTCAATACCAGTTACCCCAACATGGCTCACTCTGAGAATGGGATAATGAACCATTTCTATTATCTGCTATAGAAACAGAAATCTTGCTAGTTTGTGGGTGACCAAATATTTATTTTCCACCATGATTTACCATTAAATTCTTTAAAAATCCTACAATGTGATTTCCTGGATTTTTTTTCTCATTTTGTCTCCCATAGTTGAAGTGTAGCTATGATGAAAATTACAGACCTCTCTCATCCTTCTACGTAGAATAACTTACACAATCAGTGGCTGACTAAATACTTTTTTGCCCCACTGTATAATCAGATCTAACCTAATTAGAAAGCAGTCATCAGCCTAGATCCTGTAGTACTATAAACAACCTACGAGTTTACCTGTTCAGTAGGAAGTTTGCAAGTTCGGAGTGCACAGAGAAACCCAGCTGATCCTTCAGCGTGCTCCAGCTCTCCGGCCATGAACCCAGTCTCACTCGAAACTTACTCCTCCTGGCGTCGAGCTCCCGCCGCCTCTGCCGGCGCTGAGCTTCTTTACCGGACACCATGAGGAGGGAACGAATGATCTGTCCCAAAATACTGCAAGGAAAAGAACATGTAGAGAACGTATGCATTGATGATCATAAAAAGGAGCTTTGCAATGCTTCAGATCATCAACACGTCTCTCCCCTCTACGTTATAACCCTGCTTTTTCCTGGTCGGGGCAGTTTGGGGTGTTGGGGTTGAGAACACAGGGTATTGGATGGGACACAGTCCATCACAGCTCTGGTGGCATCAGATCCTTTGACCCAATCACCCCCAGACCCAGCACCACCAAGTCTCGAACCCGGCCCTGCCCTTGAACTCTCAGTCCTCGGAGTTGGCCACGTTCTAAAACATCAACTCACTTAATATAAGCACACAAATAAGTGATAACACTATAACATACACTCACTTTATTAGGTACACCTTGCTAGTTCTGCTATAGGCCTACAGCTAAATATTTAGCAGAGACCATATTCTGTTAAACCCTAAAGGTGCTGCTGTGTGTGAAAACCCAGCAGATCCGGAGTTACCCCTGATAAAGGGAGAAGCCGAAAGAAGAAGAAGTAGTCCGTCTAGCACCAACAAACATGCCATGTTCAAAGTCATTTAAATCATCTTTGTTCCCCATTCTGATGCTCGGTTTGAACATCAGCAGCTCGTCTTTAACATGTCTAAATGAATAAATGCGTCAGTTGCCGTCATGTGATCGGCAGATTAGATATTTGCGTTAACAACCGGTTGAACAGGTGTATCTAATAAAGTGGCCCGTGAGTGTATATGTGTATATATAAGCAAACTGTACATTAAACATAACATTTTATTCACTATTTCTGTGGCTCTGTCATTGCACCATGAATGTCATGTGTATCGATATTAATGACCAACACCCTGCTCAGTCTTTTTTAAAACAACACCGAAATAGAAGTCCACTTTTTTGATGATGTCCGTTAACACCTGCAGATATTTAAAGGTCTCAGGCCAATCACACTTCAGTTGGTAGTGTCTTTTAATAGTCTGTACTTAATAACCAATTATCTGCATATATGTTTAGATGATACATTTTTAGATTAGGACGTTAAAAATGCCATAAGCATTAGATCACATGAATCAAGTATTTTAGTATAACGTTATAGAGGTAATGTACTGCTTATTTTAAACAAAACAATAGCCTAGGACACAAAAACATAGATATACACCCGTGTTTTAAATCATAGTATACTAGCAAATGTGTATCAAAATCGAAACGATATCGAAATAATCTAGAAAGTATAATAAATCAAACCCTAGGCAAGGTCAACGCTTAAATCTATACAACAACATTAGATGGTAGCGTACGTACTAGCGTACTAACTAGTATTTACACCACACGTTCTTATTCTTAAGGGACGTCATGGCGACTCTCATACACTGCATACTACTGTACTAAACAGTACCTATGCTAACAGCCAGTAGTTTTGCCATACTATTTACTACGCTAGCGTGCGGATTCGAACGTAGCCCTTTGCCTTTCTCTTCAATTTAGCCACTTCACAAAAATATAAAATGGCAGTTTTATACTTTGACAATCAACACAGCAGCGTTCAAAGCCGAAATAAATTAAAACTCAATTAGATATTCCATTAAACAGGCTACTGACACGCCACTTACTAATGCTAGGTCTGTAAGTGCGGCCCCACTGACTCTTCTTTGTTGACAGTTCTTTAAGCAACAAGCAAGCGGCGACTAAGAAAGTTCACTGTTTCAAAATAAGGAAATAATAGAAAGTATATGTAAACGGAATACGAGCGTCACAAAGTGTAAACATTCACGACACCCAAAGCAAAGCTGAAAAGATTCAAGTCTAGGAAGTGTGTGCCTCTCACGGAGGGTTTTTAAACTTGCCAAAGCATATTGGGAAATGTAGTTTCACCAACCTTTGCTGTTTGACAAGACACCGTGAATAAAGTTGTTGTTTTTTTAAAAAAAGTTGTATTTATTATGCTGATATTCTATGCAGTATTTTTCTGCTGATTCGATACGAGAGCCATAAACAGCATTGTGTATTCACATATTACCTACTTTGCAGTTTGATGATAGCCATGCCTTAATACATTTATAGTTTTCTGAGGGATGGTAGGAGGAGGGAGGGAGCAGGAGGGAACGGGGGGAAAGATGAAGAAGGGACAAAGGGAAAGGGATAAAAAAAAACTGAATACAATAAAACAAGAAGACATTTAAACTAGGCAGATATAATGAGAGGTCAAGGATCAGGCAGAGCCTTTACTGTTTATTTTTTTTAGCAATCTTCTTTGTATTTAATGTTACTTTGATCCCTCTCCCCTTCCCCCAGTCGCCCCGCACGCCTCTCCACTCGTGCCAGCCGCGCCGCCACCTCGGCCCAGACTCTTAGATGAGCTAAAAGAACT
This sequence comes from Ancistrus triradiatus, assembly GCA_025084515.1. Taxonomy (NCBI): domain Eukaryota; kingdom Metazoa; phylum Chordata; class Actinopteri; order Siluriformes; family Loricariidae; genus Ancistrus; species Ancistrus triradiatus. The sequence goes on from JAJAGP010005569.1 coordinate 9,174, forward strand.
GAAACGTGGGTTTTAGGGGTTTTCATACTAACAGCCAGCATTAGAGGACACTGAGCACATTCTACACGGGATTTTAGCAAACGCCGAACCACCCGCAACGTGTACGAAACCCAACGCTGACTTAATATATAAGAGAACCACTTCCAACGAATAGGGGATCCTGGCCCCGTGGTCCCGGGCCCGCGGTGGCTTTGGCAGGCCTTGGAGAATCACTACGTCAGGATCCCCGATGCACCCGAACTACACGCGGTACGAGGGGAACCCCAACAGATACGTATGAAGGAGGATGGAACGAAACCAAGGAGATCAGCAAAACGAGAAAGGTAGGGAGGACCAAGAAAGAAAGCTAGAGGAAGGGGGATCAGCCCCCCCTTTGCCGTCCAAGGCAACTTAGCGAAATATGAACCTCGAAGACCCGTGAGACGGCTGAGATGAAGCAAGCACTTCGCGGGAATGCAGGGAGATCGCAGGGACAGAGGGAGAAGGGGGCAAAGGGAGGGGACGGGGGGGAAAGCTTGTAAGAAGGTGAATGAAAATATGGAAGGTACAAGGATTGAGTGGAAAACTTGGGAATCATGACTAGGGTATTTTTTAAACGGGAAGCAGTGAAAAGCGAAAGGGAAATAGAACAACAAGGAGAAAAAAAAACGTCCAGGAAAAAATCAAATGTGTAGGATTTTAAGAAATTTAATAGTAAATTATGGTGGAAAAATAAGTATTGGCCAGTCAATTTGGTCTTCAAACTCAATAATGTGTAACATAAACTTTGTTGGCAATTGACAGAGGTCAAACGTGTCCTGTAAGTACTGCACCAGGTTGGCACACACTGTAGCTGGTATTTTGGGCCTTTCCGTTTGAGTGTGGACAGGTGTATTTTTACAGATAACGAGGTCAAACAGGGCCATTAATACAGGGGGTAACGAGTGGAAGACAGCAGAGTTTCTAAAGAAGAAGGAAGCTACAGGTCGGTGAGAGCCTGAAATCTTGCTTTTGTTTGGGTGAAACAAATATTATTACACCATGGTTTACAAATTAAATTCTTTTAAAAAAACCTACAATGTTGTTCCTGATTTTTTTTCCTCATTTTGTCTCTCAGAGGAAGTGTTAGATTATGATTTGAAAAATACAGACCTCTTGTCATCTTTCTAAGTCGGCGAAGGAGAACATGCACAATCAGTGGCTGACTAAATACTTTTTTGCCCCACTGTATACTGAAAGCATTTTAATCATTATATTTCATTGTAATGTTAGAGACCAGGGACAGCTAACCATGTTTTTACAGTTAATTATATTAATTATCTTTACGTGTAATGTTCTGGGGATGGAAATGGCACCCGTTCTGTGGAAATGCTAGAGATCTGTGGTAAGGCACAGTGGTGCAAGGTGTTAATGCTGTTGCCTCACAGCTCCAAAAAAGTTCCATTCTCTGTCTGGACTCCACCTTTGGGGAGTTTGCAGGTTCTCCCTGTGTCTGCGAGGGTTTTCTTTGAGTAATCCTGTTTCCTCCCACATTCCAAAGACATGTCTTAAGGTCACTGGTTTTTATAAAGTGTCCCAGTGTGTGTCCTGCGATGGCACTCTGTCTAGGCTTGCTTCCTGCCTTGCACCCTGGCTCCCCATGACCCTGAATTAATTGGGTATGAAAATGAAAGAATGACAAGAGTTATGGGTTTGATAAAAAAAAGTTTAAACACACACATCTATTTATACTGTTTATAAAGTGCAACAGCTTCTTCTTGAAAGCATAAGCCTAGATAAATGAGTCACCAGGGACCTGCAGAAACACGACTGGACATATTGGGACTTGCCCACTCTTGAGGAGCAGTTCTCTATCAGTTGCAACTTAGTGTGTAAACAGTGTGTACGCTTCTGTGCTTATTCCATATCCACTATTATAATGCCAAGAAGCTGCATAAATAGTCCAAAGTGTTTCAGAAAGGTTCAAACCTCAGAAAGGTTCCTTCACAGCCCTCATTAAAAACGCTGTGAAAGTTTTTTGGTTATACAGTGGTTAGTCAGGATAAAAGACGAGCCCCCTGTATTTGTTATGTCAGAATGAATCAGTCACCAATGGCTGCAATCTCTCACACACACACACACACACACACACACACACACACACACACACACACACACAAACAAAATGCTAGTGTTCACTAGTACATCAAATTCTAAAAAGCAGAAACCTATACAGGTTAAATCCACGAATAAATAAATATACAGACAAGCCTAACCGGTAATCGCTTACAAGCGTTTAATAAAACAGAGAAGTTGTGATGTGAAAAATATGAAGTTCTAAAACTGTATGCAACTGCCTGAAACAGACAGCCAGGCAGAAAGAGGAGTAGTTACAGTTTCTTCAGTGGTGTGTCCTCCACTTACATCAATCATACCTCATGCTCAACCTTGCAAGACATGGACGGAAATTGGTGAGTGATTTTTTTTCTTTCTTATCTCGTCTTTTCACTTGTTTTAATGAACAGAAAGTCAGATATTTATGCACCAGATCAAACCAATGCCTATGTAAAATTAAATGAATTCTTTTTTAATATATTCGAAACAGAAGTCTGTTTCAGAATATAACACTGCGTGATAATTCCATGATCTTAAAAACTAACTCTCAACAACTCAGGAGATTTCTCACTCAGAGATACAAACCCAGTTTGCCATGTTCGTTTGTACCAGTAAACCAAATAACACCATGACATTAAATTTGCAGTAAATATAACACTCATCTAGGAGGTGATACTGACCACGGAACAAAGTCTTACTGTTTTGTATGTTCTCTAAACTGCCCACAGGGAAGGCCATGAAAAATAATTTGCTAGATTTCAGAATACTTTACTGTAATAATAAACTGAAATCACCTTATGACGTTTGATTTCCAGGTCACACCATAGGAGAAGATGTCAACCTTAGTAGATGTTTTTGGTTAAAAATGAGGCCACAAAAGGACATATAAAATAAATATAATTAAAATATTATAAAAAATAAAAAATGAGGCCAACCTGAACGTTTTTTTCGTATATATTTACACATTTACATACAAAAACAGTTCAATAAAAATAATTAAATAAAAAATAAAAAAAAATAAAAAAACATTTTCACTGAAACTGAAAAATCCCACCAAAAACAAAAAAACACAAAAAAAATCCTATCTTTATCTATTATCTATATATATATATACAGATATCTAGATTACACACATATTATATATAGGTGGTGGGTTGGGGAGGGTGTGTGTGTGGGTATTATAGATATAATATATATATATATATATATATATATATATATATATATTAATATTATATCTATAGTTCAGGATAATAATTAAAAGACGAGATAGAGAGACACACACCACACACAAAAAGCACACATATATAATGTATGCTTTCTCCTTTTGTGTGCAATGCATGGGTATAATATAACATACATTATGAGAGAGAGAGAGAGAAGAGAGAGAGAGAGAGAGAGCGAGCGGGAGAAGAAAGGAGGAGAGAGAGAGATATAAGAGATACGAGATATTATGATTATATATAGATAGTAGATTATATAGAAAGAATATATTATATATATGTGATATTATATATAATATATATATATATATATATAGAATACTAATAAATCTAATATATAATACGTATATATACACATAATTTTCTGACAACTCAGTCATGTGCATAAATGACTTAAAAATTAAACAATATTATATATAAATCAGATACACGACCTACGATCATTTTAACTATAAATTGATGACAATTACTACAAACCATGAATGGTATGTTTAATACCAAGAATTATGGATAGATAAGATCCTTTTGGATTACAAAAAAACCAAACAAACAAACAAACAAAAAAACCAATAGATCTGTTGGAATACTATGATAAGGTTTAAGCTGATATAATAAAACTGTCTTGTGCTGACTGAACTGCTACTGATCTTTGGGATGAAAGTGTGTTTTCTTAGCAGATCTGGGTTCATTTCTAATGTCACCTGGTCCTCTGCATTATTTTATACACACTATTACAAAGATGAAGGGCATTTGGTTATTCACTGTACTATTGGCATAGACAAGAATGTCCACTGTCCTTTTAGGATAGAGCTGTCAACCATTACAGCATTCTTTAACAATAATAATGCAAAATGTTTTGCTGAAAATGCAGCTGCCAACATTTTTGAGAACATGTGCCACAGGGGAGGGTTTGACTTTTCCTAAAGACTGCTATGGTCTAAAACCAATTCTGGTGCAAAATCTGTTATTTAAAAAAAATCTATTATTAGTTAAAAATTAGCAGCATTCTCTAAAAAATACTTTTGCAAACGATATTTCAGTCAGACTGCACCCTGTGCTCTCTGTATGTAGGCCCCCTGCAACCGACCGAAAGTGGGGTTAAAAATAATAAAAAATAATAATGACACATTCAGTCATGTGTTTGGTTCTTTAGAAAGTCACTCATTCTTTCATCGTGGTATCAACCGGCTGAGATTTTTGTGGTCCAAAGTCCAGCTGCTTTACTGCAAAGCCACTGCAGTACCTGGGAGGCGGTGCATCAACACTTACATGTGGAAGAGCCCTTAGCCAGACTTACAACTCACAGTGTCCTACAATCCAAGCAGTTGTGTGGGTTATGGGAATTCTTCAAGGACTCTACCTTAAACACTAAGGGTGTGTGCTGTACTTTTGTATGTGTGAATGTGTGTTTATAGTTTATAGCACTTTGAGCTGATCTGGGAGTCTCATGTATCATGTAACTAATATCTCCACAAATATGTACGTTTACCAGGAATGATTCTACCATCAGTGCTTTAGGAGACCAATGAGACCACCCACCCTACAAAAAGAAAAAAACTATACATTTTAAAGTAATTTTGGGTCCTCAGTACCACACTTGTGATGGAAGTAGGGGAAACACTGTGACTGGACAGATATAAATCTGAGAAACCTTCCTTTAATGATGAGCCTACACTTTGGTTTTTATGTATTATAAATTTAAGCATTATAAATGAAATTGTATTTAAAAATAAAAAATAATGAGGGCTAAACAATAAATCAATAAAAGCAAATGTAAAGTAGGGCTGGGAAAATAATCGAAACCGACATTCATAACCATTTTGATTATTTTGATTTTGTTTTTAATTGATGATTTTAATTATCTTAATACATTCTCCACTGTGTTTACAACCACTACACAAAATAAAAAAGACTGAAGAAGTTGGAAATAAATAACCAATGCCACATCCTACTAAATTGCAAAGGATTTAAATTGGTTGAAATATTCAATAAATAACCAGAAATAATTCATGTGTGCGTCCCCTTCAATTATATATATATATATATATATATATATAATAGGAGAGAGAGAGAGATAGAGAGTAGAGAGAGAGGAGATAGAGAGATGATAGACTGAAGAAAAAGGGAGAGAAAAAGAGTGCGAGAAAAATATGTGATGGAAAGGATAAGAGATGAGTATAGAGAAGATAGAGAAGATATATATGATAGATATAGATATAATAACAATATTGAGAGTACTATTTTTATTGTGTGGGTGTGTATATATAGAGAGACCGTAGAGAGAGAGACGGAGGCGAGATATATATATATATATATATATATATATATATACGTATATATATACACACACACACACACAATAAAAATAGTACTATAAAAATAATATAATAATAATAAAAATAAACTGCAAAGGATTAAAATTGGTTGAAATATTCAATAAATAACCAGAAATAATTCATGTGTGCATCCCCTTCAATTATAAAATATTGTATTATATATATATATATATATATATATATATATATATATATATATATACACAATAAAAATAGTACTATAAAAATAATATTTTATTAAATATATATATAATATTTATAAAAAAAAGTAATCACAATTTTTTAATTACTTTTTAAATAAATATTATCTCTATATATTAAATATTATTATTAATATTATATATAAATATTATTTTTATAGTACTATTTTTATATAAATATTTTATTAGATATTATATATATATATATATATTTTATTATACTATATTTTTTATTATATTATATATACACATGTATATATACATTAGAATTATTTTCATTAGAAAAAATATCCCTGCTTTTCTTACAGTTTAAACCTTGTCAGAAAACTATGAGTGATATCAATGAGTAACTATGAGTAGTATTAATCGTGATACTAAATAAAGAGAGGAAACCCTGCCCATGGTACAATTTCTCTCTAAGTGAGAGTGGATCATACCATTTGCAAGGCAAGGGGGGACTGCTGTACTATTGTTAAACTATGTTTAAGCCGTACACTTTCTATGGCTTTAAAAAGCACTGTCCAGCTTATCAGGGACAAACTTCCATTTAAGTAAAACAACAACAAGAAAAAACACTTTTTATTCTTATTTTTAGGGGAGCTGGGACTTCGTGTAGGAGTTACACATGCCTATGGCAGTTACTGGGTCTAATTCAAATCTGAGAATTGACTGTGTCATTTAACTGGATATATGGAAATTAAATTACCTTTGTAATACATAATGCGAACGAGAATCACATTTTCCATCTGTTGCGAAGCAAAATCTAGTTTCACTTCCTCTTGAAAAGGTGAAAGTGTGAAGGCGCACACAGTACAGCTAGACTTGCAAGTTTGTGTTTATTTGTTTCTCTCTCTTCACCATGGATACCTTGATTTCACATCTTTTATCAGCACAAATTTAGGGGAACTTGCGATTCATCAGTGGAGACCGGGTTTTAACAGTAAATCCTTTCTCTTAATGTTAACCAAAATCAGAAAACTCTAAATATATTCACAGATACTTTATTAAGAAATGAATAAAGGGTGTGGTAATGTAGTGGAAATTGAAGTTTTCTTTCATAATTATAAGAATTTAACTGAACATCTTGTTGGATATCTCAAGTATAAGAAGCCATTTCCAAATAACAGTTCCAAAATGTTTTAATAAAGGCTTTAATAAGAGTTTCAAAGTGGTATTTAAAGTAATTGTACAGTAATGTGCAAAAGTCTAAGGCCACCCATTAGATGTGTTGTTTTAGCAATGCTATAATGACCATGTACAAATATTTCTCAGTCTCTTTATTAAGATTAAAACATGTACACAAAATTATAAAAAAAAAAAAAAACCCACAATTTTCAGTATTTAGTGTGACCTCCCCCAAAAGGTGGTTTCTTGGTTGCTACCCTTCCAAAAGGACCGTTCCTGATCCAGCTTCTTCAGACTGTAGAAGGGTCAACTTGGCCTCATGAAGTCACTGTAGCCTATAGAAGCTGTTTTTTTAGTTTTTTAATAATGCAAACAAATCTGTGGTTTTTTTTCTGTTATTTTCTGGTTGTATTCAAACAAAGAGAACGAGAAAGAAATATAGATGGTCATTATACCATTACTAATACAACAAATCTAATGGTGGCCTAAGACTTTTGCACAGTACTGTACATATTTACGTAGTACGGCCCAAAAACGTGAACACACTAGTGTAAATTCTGTTTTTTTTCCTCCATGTTTTCCATTACAAATCATATAATCAGCATAACAATGTGAGTGAAAATTTGAACCATCTCAGAATTAGTTAGCATTTGGTATGTTCTCCTTTTGCTATAATGACAGTGTACTCTTGAGCTGCATGAACCCCTGTGACAAAATGTCTGTGAAAAACCTGATGACCCATGCTATCATCACGATTTCACAATAGACCACATTGTCATGCGAGAACTTGGCTGACTTGCACAGAGCTCTGACCAACTGTGAGTCAGGACTTACTAGCAAAACATCAGAGCTTGACCTCACAGCCATGTTACAAAATCTAGGTTAAAGCTCATAAGAGGCTGTTGTAGCAGGAAAAGAGGAACAACTCAAAATAATACCTGACCTGCAAATGTTTCAGATCTGCTCTTGAAGGAGTTGGAGGGGGACTCGAAATGCCCAAGTCCTCCACAGACCCTCGCCCTCGGCATCTTGGATAAAACGGTCACTATTCGTTATTATTATTATTATTATTATGATTATAAGCATTCAAAAGTTAAGTAAAGATCCGAGAGCTGGATCTTATTGCAATCTTACTTCTGACCCTCTCCATCCTCACTCAGATCTCAGGCACTGGATCAGGACTGGCTGGAGCCAAAAATGTGTACAGGTAAGATACCCTTTATCATCAGCTCATAATCACCTGCTGATGTGTTCATTCCATGGTTTTATTTGTGCATAGAAAATGCATTTGAATGCAAAGGTTTTATGTCGATAAAATTAAATACAGTCTAAACTTGCAAGAGGCGAGTTTGGCGACTTAATGAGGTTACAAAAAACAGACAAAGGGACATTCAAACCTGACATAATGTATTTTATTGAGCAGCCCTCATGATAGTACATTTACAATGTACATAAACATGTACGTACATGTACAGCTTCTATTCATTTAGGCAAATTTGAGACACAGTCCGTGTTTAATGATTGTTTCTGGTCACTCCGCCGCCATCTTGGTATCGCCATCGGCTAGTGATTTCCAGCCATACAAAACCAGACTCCTATCTCTTTGAACGGGGGAGACCTATAACCGAAACTGAAAGAGAAATTAACGTTTAAAATGCATATTTAGAATCACTGGTATAATCTGACAAAATTATATAACGTACTTGCATTGTTGGGTTCCAATAACACAGAAAAATACGATTTTTAAGGTTATTCTGGCTACTGCGCATGCGCATTCCGTTTATTAAAAAAGCCGAGACTTGCCGCCCATAAGAGACGCATTTACTAATATGCCGATGGAAGGAAATCCGTCTTGCCATCACAGGTTGGTGAGATAATGAGGAGCAAGATAACGAGGTTACATTGCAAAATTAATGGTGCCATATTTTGCAAAGGGGAAAAGCCAAAAACATACTGAAATACTAGTGGGTGGAAACTTTAGTACACTTAATGCTAAGTCAAAACAACAAAAAGAGCAAACAGAAAGTCCCATTCAGTGCCAGTTGTGCTTAAAGTAGGCAGTGTCTAACACCTGAAATGTCAAGACCTATGTAAAGGCTACGAGGTTTCTTCTCTTGAATATATGACTCTAAAAGTGTCTGGCTCTGCTACCTTAGTATTGCTGCTAGTATATCACCCAGCTAAACTTTCCACCTCTGAATTCTTGTCTGAATTTAGTGAGATGCTCACCATGGCCAGCTCCATGTCCTCATCTCTGGCTGTACTTGGTGGTTTTAACATTCATCTGGCCTCCCCTTTGCTTGCTGACATTTTGTCACTGCTTTCTGTTTTGATTTCATCCATGTATGATTTTAAGTATAACACTTAAAGGAAGATTTCCTCCCTACCCCATGGAATTACTTAAGTGCATTTAGACCCGTCTCGAACCTGCCGTTCGTCTCTAAAATCCCCGAGAGAGGTGTTGCCTTGCAACGGAAATATTTTCTTAACACCAATAACACGGACTTTCCACTCAGGTTTCCGCCACCTTCATTGTACTGAGTCAGCTCTCCTCCATGTTCTGAATGATCGGCTCCTATATATCAGGTCTATATATCAGATATATGCACATAAACTTCTATACACACAACCTTATGATTAGTAGTCCAGAGTCTTACCCTTTACGCCACTACAGTCCAAAAGATATTTCAGTTCAAGGGTTTGTTCCTCTCAAACAGTTGCAAACAATGTAGAAGTTTGCTGTGAGTTCTAATCCCATGACCACTGGTCCTTTAGCAATATCCAAAAGGAATGGTTTGGGGAAATATTAATAAGCATAAACAATTGTCATCTTATCCAAATACATAATCAGCCATAATCATTTTTACAGTCCATCATTTGCTGGACTTTTTGCCATATTTTTCTGGACCACGAAACGGTGCCTGTTGTAAGACGGTGTGTATTTTTCTTTGTTCTCAGCGATCCTCCCGCTCCAGTCGAGGCTGAGCTGATGAGTCCAGGAACAGCCACTCGAGAGCTAGACTCCATCATGAATGAACTGCTGGGTCTGGACCTGGAGGTGAGTCAGAAGAACTAGCTAGCCTTTACCATGGGCAGCCGAAAGAGGGCGGTATAGGCTAAGAAGCGTTACAAAATCCGGCATTTCTATGATGATGATGATGATGATGATGATGATGATGTCATTTAGCAGATGTCCTTATCCAGGGCGACTTACAACTGATAAAATCTTACAGTCCATGAAATTGTGGGTTAAGGTTCTTGCTCAAGGGACCAATAGTGGCAGCTTGGCAGAGATGGTTTGATCCCCATATGGGCCTTGTGGGACTGTGGTGGCCTAGCGGTTGAGTTACTGGACTATGGACCAGAAGGTCCAGGGTTCAAATCCCACTGCTTCCACTGTTGGGTTCTTGAGGAAGACCCTTAACCAATAATTGCTTGGACTGTAAGGTTGTATCAGTTGTAATTCATTCTGGATAAGAGCATCTGCTAAATGACATAGATGCAAATTTGAATGCTGGTCCATAGTTCAGTACCTTAACTGCTAGCCAATTATTATATTTAGAGAACACTATTTTGTCCAGGGTCACCAAATCGGGTCTATCCTCAAAGAACCCACAGCAGGGATGTGTTGGGGTTGCTGAGGCATTGCTGGAACTCGAACCCGGGTCCCTGCAATAGTGGGCTAGTGTATTAGAATAATATGCCACCTGAGCAGCCAAGTTGAAGTTATATTGAATTCATTAATTGTTATAATTCTGAGCAGCCACAAGCTGACAAGTCTGAGAAGCACCCAAAGCCGGAGGAGAAAGAAACTGCCGGAGGAACGCAAACATCAGGAAACCTGAACACGACCTCGAACAAGGACGCCATCGATGACCTGCTAGGAACCCTGAGCTCTGACATGGAGAAGATGGGAGTGAAGACTATGGCTAAAGGACACTGTGCCTCCTGCGGAAAGTGCATCGCTGGCAAGGTTCCTGTCCAACACAACACGTCTGCTACACCACAATTCACTCCCAAATGTTTCCCATAAAGAATGATCTAAATTGAACGAATCGGTTCCAGACCCCCAGAAAATCCCCCTGTATGAGGCATTATATACATTAATGGAGCTGTACTGTACAGGAGCTCCTGATTTATGATGGGGATATGTTCAACAAATCCATCATAAGATACATGGATCATGAACTGATGAGTTTGATGTAGTCTGTACTGTATCTATTACACATTAACACTTACATTAACCTACAGTTACCCAAAATCATTACCACAAAGTTACTTTATAATAAAGCGTTGAAAAATCTCTTGTCATTTGGTGAGTAATGGATTGAAAGTGAAAAGTAAAAGCAAAACACTTACTCTACTGGCGAACTCAAGGTCGGTAGCTGCTATCTGCTCAGCGAGAAAGCCAAGATGATTCAGTTCCTGTTTTCATTTCGGTCGGCTGTCATTACTACCCATTTTAGGACCCATGGAGATGTATTTGCACTGAGTATACAGTACTGTAGATGTAAAAATAAAGAAAAACATAAGAAACACAGCAGAGATCTGCACTGAGAGAGAGCCATTGTGAATCTGAATCGTCGTGTACTGAATCGTGAATCGCTCGACTCGTACAAGTTTAAGCAAGTGCACAGAGTACCGAACAAACGACGAGAACCGAGACACATTTTTCTAGTCATAAAAGGTAGTCGAGAACTATCTAACCCCATGCAGTGTGTGTGTGTGTTTAGGTGATCACAGCGTTGGGGCAGGTGTGGCACCCTGAGCACTTTGTGTGTGTAGTGTGTAAGGAGGAAATCGGCACTAAGGGTTTCTTTGAGCGAGACGGGAAGCCGTACTGCGAGTCTGATTACCAGAACCTGTTCTCACCCCGCTGTGCTTACTGCCAGGGACCCATCGTGCAGGTATTCCACCCCAACACACCTAACACACCCCAACACCTAACACCACACTCACCCCGCTGTGCTTACTACCAGAGTCCAACACTGCTACTACTGCTGTTACTCTCAGTCCCAAACCCTACACGTGCACCAATGCATCTCACACTCCCCTAATGCTTGGATGATATGTGTGTGTGTGTTCATTACAGAACATCCTGACAGCAATGGACCGCACGTGGCACCCAGAGCACTTCTTCTGCGCTCACTGCGGGGAACGATTTGGAACCGATGGTACGAACCATAACACAAGCTACAAAACAACAAAACAACACCGTGTATTGTACACACAATCATTTTCTGTCAAATACATGTAATTCTAACTCATTTATTCCAGTTCCTCTGGTATGGACTGTGTGTGTTTGTGTGTGTGTGTGTGTGTGTGTGTGTGTGTGTAGGATTTATGGAGCGTGAGGGGAAGCCGTACTGCACTAAAGATTTTTACCGTCTGTTTGCACCCAAGTGTTCGGGCTGTGCTGAGCCAGTGAGGGAGAACTACCTCACAGCGGCTAATGGTACCTGGCACCCTGACTGCTTCGTCTGCGCTGTGAGACACACACACACACACACACACACACACACACACACACACACACACACACACACACACACACACACTCCCGGTGGGGACTTTCCATTGACATAATGATTACTGTAGTTAATTAATACTACACCTAAATTTAACTCGAAACTTAGTAGCCTTATGGAAATCTTTTGACTCTTTTGGCTATTCAAAATAAATGTATTAAAAAAAATAATAATTATATAGTATAAAAATAATAAGAATATTTACAAAATAAAAACTGCAAGAATAATAATAATAATAATAATAATAATAGTAATAATAAACAAATAACCAAAAATAACCAAACCAAAAATAATTAATAATACATAAATAAATAAAATAAATACATAAATTATAAAAAAAAACTTAATCATAAGAAATATATAAAAATAATAACGTAAATAATATAGAGTAATATAAAAAATAATATGCAAGAGGCACTAGGATGGCACAGAGGTGTACCATGTTAATTCAGCACTGTGGGGTTCCTGTTTTGGGTATAGGAGCCAGAGCCCACACAACCCTGACCAGGACAAAATGTCGTTAAACCGTAAGAAAAAAATAAATAAAAGAAAAATAGAAACAGTATCAGCAACAAAATCTATAGCAAACAACAATAAAAATGATAGCTCAACAAAAAGCATTAGTTAAATAATTATTTTCCTTCCCAGTCTATTAACGTTCCCTGCTGGGAGGAGGCCTACAGGAGCCAGCCATCCCCGCTTCATACATGTCCAATTGTGCCAATGCAGTGCCCAGTCAGAGACCTGAAATCAGGTCTCCATGGCAGTGGGCTAGTGAATTAGACCACCTTTTATGTACTTTTAGGACAAGAACAAACCCTGTAATGTGACCAGTTGTCCCAAATCCTTCGCCTTACCCTGCATCACTCACCCTGCCTCTGCCTCTCTTTTGCAGGACTGTCTGAAGCCCTTTCAGGACGGCTGTTTTCTGGAGTTGGACGATCGCCCCTTGTGTTCGCAGCACTATCACAGCAGGATGGGGACGCTGTGTGCCACTTGCTCCACCCCCATCACGGGCCGCTGCATCTCCGCCATGCAGCGCCGCTTCCACCCCGAGCATTTTGTGTGCGCCTTCTGCCTACGCCAGCTCTCTCAGGGGGTGTTTAAAGAGCAGGGGGGCAAACCCTACTGCGAAACCTGCCACTCTAAGCTTTTTGTGTAACCCCCACCCAAAGTTCCCCTCTCACTCCGGAAGTAGTCCAAAGTCAAGGGACTAGCACTGCACTGCCACTGAAGGGTTTAATCTGGCCAAGTAATGAAATGCGGACTTGCTCTGGTTTAAATATAGCAGTATCATTTAGTGCTATTTGGGTGCAATGGTGAAATACCCGAAGCCACTTTTATGCATAAGTTTGGGCACCTCTACTCAATGGGACATCTGCAGGACACAAACTTGAATATCACAAATTGCAAATTTTAATGAATACATTTCAAACCATTAGGAAAGAATTGCTGTGTGCAAAGTGTGAGAACGTTCCTAGACATGCTAATGAAATTTGGGGGCACCCCTGGTTGGCAACACGTAATATGACTGATTCAACTCCCACCCGGAGGGATGCAGAGACTCAGGAGCTTCTGGTGATGTGGAAACACATCCAGGGGGAAATGAAAAAGCAGAAACCAAACAGAAGTGTATCTCTAGGCAAACACCAACTGGATCAGGCTGAAGACCTAACACTGAGAAAAACACCAACCAGAAAATGTACGGAGACGTACCCCGACAAAAACACCGGTCAGAAATCAGATGGAGGCGTACCCTGGGGGAAACCCCAAGCAGAAACTGAACCGAGATGTACCCCGGCAAAAACACCTGTCAGAAATCAAATGGAGGCGTACCCTAAGGAAAACACCAACCAGAAACTGAACTGAGACGTACTCTGGCAAAAACACCTGTTGAAAATCAAATGGAAGTGTACCCTGAGAAAAACACCAACCAGAAAATGTACGGAGACGTACCCCGGCAAAAACACCGGTCAGAAATCAAATGGAGAAAAACACAACATGGAAACTGAGCAGAAGCATACAGCAGGAAATGACCAGACAGAAACTAAATGGAGATGTAGCCAAGAGAAGGCGTACCCCAGGGTAACACCAACTGGCAACAGAATGAAGAGGTACCCCATGAAACAGCTTCCAGAAACTGAATGGACACGTACCCTGAGACAAACCAACCAGAAACCAAACACAAGTGTTCCGTCCAGAAACGACACACAGGTGCACTCTAGAGAAACGCCAACCAGAATCCAAATGAAGGTGAGCTCTGTAAAATGGCAACAGGAAACCGAAACGAAGGCATACCTGTGCTGGAGAAGCACCAACCTGTCAGTTATGGAGTTGGACATTTTCTGTTCGTGTTTCTCAGTGTCAGCGCTCCTCTGGGTGGGGGCGGGGTCAATGGTACATGATGCCAGATAGAGGTGACCCCACCCCTGAACATTTGTTAGAAATATGTCATTTAGGGTAGCACAGTTCCCAGGTTTGATTCACAGCTCTGTGAGGAGTTTACATTTTCTCGCTGTCTTGCAATGGACTGATGCATTAGTCAGAGGTTGCTTCCCTCCTTAGGCTCTGTGCTACCAGTTAGGCCCCCATAACCCTAATTTGGATAAGCAGGTACGGAAAGTGAGTGAGTGAGTGAGTGAGTGTCAGTCATATTTAGTTTTGATTTGAAAATCAGACTCAATCAGATCTGCCAAACCAGCAGTACCCAACCTTTTGCAAGATATATTTAGACAGCTCAGTGCCAAACAAGGCATTGTTTTAAAAGGTTTTAAATAGTGTTCAAATCATTTTTAAACTTGCTATGACTTGCCTTGCAGAAATGTACAACAAAATTTAAGAATCATGTAAAATGAATAAATGCTTATAGGCCATTGTGTGCAAATTCTAACTGTTGTATTTGATTCATTAGTGTTCACATTAGGAAAGAGTTTTTTCCTTTCTCTTTTCACAAATGTTTGCTTACTGATGCTCAAAGAATCACTAATATTCACCTAAATCATGAGAAAAACTTAGCTATCCCCCTGTCAAAATGACATGACTTGTTGATTTTCTATACAAGAATGTAACATGAAAAATTTCTGCACAAAATTTGTATTAAAATGCGGAGCCCTGCTGGAGGAAAAATCCATCTTCCTTCTTAAAAAAAATGAAGGCGTGGCCACTACCTATTAAAGTGTGGGAATGAGATCCTACAAATCGTACACGAGCTGGTATGGTATGAGAATGAGATAACTAATTACTATTAATCATTAGGATCTTATTTCCACACTATACTAAGTCATGGCCTTCATTTTTTAAGACAGGATGTCACCAACAGGGCTCCATACTTTTAATATTTAGACATTTGTACAAAATAAAAAAGTATATTGACCAAATATACAAATATATATTTCTCCATTACTCCAAGGTGAAGAGAGAGACATCAAGGAAATGTCCTTGAGATGAGTGATGGTGCCAAAGTACAGCTAATGGCAACAACTATGACAAACACAACAGTCATTTCTAACAATCACAGTTCTTCTTGTGTTTCTTCAGTTCTACCTGGAAGTGAAAAGTGAGAAAGCAGTTTTGAAAAGGTTTCTTATCTGGAAATGTGGGTTTATAAAACCAAGCTAGCACTCTGATTGGGTAGGACTTTAGTAAGCTCCAAGTTGGCCTTACGGGTCCGGATAAATGTCAGTGTAATTAGTACGTGAGAGCTGATTCAACCAGACAGGTTTTGATTGGTAGACATTGACACCGTGGCTGCATCCGAAACCGCGTACTTCCACACTAAACTACACGGAAGCAGTATGCATTAAACAGTATGCAAAAAGTCCCTGGATGACGTCATGCATCAGCATTTTTAAGTATGCAAACAAAGCACACTGTGGCACAAAAATGTTAGACAGCTAGGAGGCGGCTGGTTAAAGTGTAAATAAGATATAACCAGTAAAATAAAAAATTTAAATATTAGGGTTATTTACAGCTACCGTTTTTAAAGGTGGTGGTGTGATGTCATGCATGGCATGACATTGGAAAGCTGGCGGGCGTAGTGCGTCCGAAGTTCTGTGCATACTGCATACTCGTGCAGAAAGAGCGTACTGCTTTAGCAGTGTGTACTCATTCGAATCTAGTACGTAGTGTTTAGGTATGCCATTTTTGGGAGAGAGATAAAAATTTTATCAAAAACTTCGCTATTAAATAATACAGGGTGATGCACCTTAACAGAGGAAGCATTTCTTGTGGAACTTCACTACAGCAACAATCTTCTCAATGCTGTTGATCAGTGCACGTTTATAATTATGTTGATTCACAATAAAAGGTCAAAGACTGATACAGTCACAAACTTACAACCCATTACAACTGTTACAATCCAGGTAATTTTGGGCTAAGGGTCTTGCTCAAGGACCCAACAGTGGCAGCTTGGCAGAGGTGGGATTTGAACCTTGGTCCTTCTGGTTCATAATCCAGTATTTTAACCCTAGGCTACCACAGGCTTTGCGGTGTTGGTGTGATTGTGTCAAGAAGCTGGGTTAAATATTAAACTGAGGGGGCAGCCTGGTGGTATTGCATGTAGTTAGTGCTGTCGCCTCATAGCTCTGAGATCCCCGGCTCAATCCTGACCCCAGACTCCGCCTGTGTGGAGTTTGGATGTTCTCCCCATGTCCATGAAGGTTTATGACTAGTGTGTTGATGTAACCTTGTGTGTGATGTAACCATTTATACAGATGCAATGTTAAATACACAAACAAACAAATATTTGAATTGAGGATTCACTTATTTGGATTCACTTGATGTTTTAAGTAAAGGAGCAGGACTATGGTAGCCTTGCACTTAAGGTACTAAGTCAAGTCAAGTCAGATTTATTTATATAGCGCTTTTTACAATGGAGCATTGTCTCAAAGCAACTTTACAAGTTTAGATTATCTCCTAATAACTACGTCCAATCCCAAAGCTATGGACAAGATGGTCCAGGTTTCAAATCTCACCTCTACCAAGCTTCCACTGTTGGGTCCTTGAGCAAAGTTGTAAGACTGTATCAGCTGTAAGCTGCTCTGGATAAGCGCGTCTGCTAAATGATGTAAATAAAAATTTTTTAGTTGATGCTCGATGAGGCTTTTGATGTTCCTGTTCTTGGTGCTGGAATAATGAGGGCTGAGGTGTATATATATATATATATATTATATATATGTCTTGGTTCAGTTTGCAGTTTGAGTCAGTTGTGAAGAGGAACCGATTCCCTAACTCTAAATATATACGTTTCAGTTACACACATTAAACCACATGAGTTAGCTAAGCAGTTTAACTATACATATAAATCTCTACTCTCTCTCGCTCCGCTCTCTCTCTCTCTCTCTCTATCTCTCTCTCTCTCTCTGCTCCTCTCTCTCTCTCTCTCTCTCAAGTTCTCCCTACTTAGAAAAATGAGAGCGGTCTGTAATTTTCATCATAGGGTACACTTCAACTATGAGAGACAAAATGAGGAAAAGGAAAAATCCAGAAAATCACATTGTAGGATTTTTAAAGAATTTAATTGTAAATTATGGTGGAAAATAAGTAATTTGGTCAATAAATTTTGGTTCAACTAACATAACCTTTGTTGGCAATTACAGAGGTCAAACGTTTTCCTGTAAGTCTTTCACCAGGTTTGCACACACTGTAGCTGGTATTTTGGCCCATTCCTCCATGCAGATCTCCTCTAGGCCACTCCAGGACCTTGAGATGTTTTTTACGGAGCCACTCCTTTGTTGCTGCACCGAGCGGTGTGTGTTGGGATCATTGTCATGCTGGAAGGACCCAGCCACGTTCCATCTTCAATGCTCTCACTGATGAAAGGAGGTTTTGGGCTTAAAATCTCACGATACATGGCCCCGTTCATTCTTCCCTTAACACGATCATTTCCGTCCTGTCCCCTCTGCAGAAAAAACAGCCCCAAAGCCATGATGTGTCCCACCCCCATGCTTCATCAGTAGGTATGGAGCAACTCATCATTCTTCTTCCTCTAAACACGACAAGTTGAGTTTTTAACCAAAAAGTTCTATTTTGGTTTCATCTGACTCACATGATGATATTCTCCCAATCCTCTTCTGGATCATCCATATGCTCTTCTGGCAAACTTCAGACGGGCCATGGACATGTACTGGCTTAAGCAGGGGTGGGCACGCAAGCCTGGCACTGCAGGATCTGAGTCGTGAGTCCTCTCGGGTTAGTGTGGGTTACTGATGGTAGCCTTTTGTTACTTTGGTCCCAGCTCTCTGCAGGTCATTCCATCAGGTCCCTCCGTGTAGTTCTGGGATTTTTGCTCACCGTTCTCATGATCATTTTGACCCCACAGGATGAGATCTTGCGTGGAGAACCAGATCAAGGGAGATTATCAATGGTCTTGTATGTCTTACAATTGCCCCACAGCTGATTTATTCACACCAACCTGCTTGCCTATTGTAGATTCACTCTTCCCAGCCTGCTGCAGGTCTACAATTTTCTTCCTGGTGTCCTTCAACAGCTCTTTGGTCTTGGCCATGGTTGAGTTTGGAGTCTGACTGTTTGAGGCTGTGGACAGGTGTGTTTTATACAGATAACGAGGTCAAACAGGTGCCATTAATACAGGTAATGAGTGGAGGACAGAAGAGCTTCTTAAAGAAGAAGGTACAGGTCTGTGAGAGCCAGAAATCTTGCTTGTTTGTGGGTGACCAAATACTTATTTTCCACCATGATTTACAATTAACTTCTTTAAAAATCCTACAATCCTACAATGTGTGTGAGAGAGAGAGATAGTTTTATATTTATAGTTAAACTGCTTAGCTAACTCATGTTGTTTAATGTGTGTAACTGAAACATATCTTTAGAGTTAGGGAATCGGTTCCTCTTCACAACTGACTCAAACTGCAAACTGAACCATGACCTGTGCTCTTTCTCTTCTCCTCTTCGCTTGTGTACCTCTGCTAGCTCAGACTGACCTTCCTGAATGAGGTTTCTATGTAACTTTGCTCTGTTGTGTGATTTGGATACGTTTCAGCCTCCGCTAGCCTCTGCATCCATCACTAATAGCAGAGCGAAGGTCTGCTGTCAGGAAGCATATCACTGATTCTGAATTGTACTGGTAATGAACAACCCTGCAGACAGGCACCTAAAATCGAATCCTTTTTCTAATGCTAGTCAAACACATGTGAAAGTATGCTCACCATAGGTAATAAATATCTAATATTTCTCTCTGTGTGAGTGTACTTTTATTACTCATCACTTGCCAAATTCAAAGAAAGATTCAGTGAAATATCCCATTTACAGTTTTTCCACAGCTGGACCACAAATGGAGTGGATCAGCCAGGATGTGTTGCTGCTCAGGAGTTTGCCTCTTCAGTTTTACTTTTTGCACCAGAGCTACGATCCTCATGGGCTCATGTAGCTAATCTCACAATCAGCAGCCTTGTGAACATAATCAGTCTAATGTCTTCATTTACCTCTTTCAGAAAATACCATTAGGCTACAACCCCAAATCAAAAAGCTTTCCAACACATTCCAAAAAACTTGGGACAGGGGCAATTTAGGGCTAGTATTGAGGAAAAAATGAGGTAAAAATATAATATAATATAATATAATATAATTTAATAATGATTTGGTACAAAAGCAGTATCCAGGAAAGGCTGAGTCCTTGAGCAGAGATGGGCAGAGGATCTCCAGTTTATCAACAAGTGTGTGAGAATGATTGAAATGGGTCTGTAACCCAGAACTCACTGGACTCAGATAAAGGTGCAGCCTGAACAGGTCACCAGTTCCATTCCATAAATGCACCACCCAACCTGTATAGGTTGTAGACCCTGGCTCTAGAGAATGCGTTTTCAGCTGCTGACTCTTACCACCAATCCACCAAAGCTTGAAAATAAAGGCCAATACAATAATGATTAATACTTATTAATTGATATGCAAATTAGAAATGCTTCCTAGCAAGGATGGCCGATCTGGCAAAAATTATCACGATTTTTAAAAGCTGGATCACGACCCACAATATTAATTCATGATTATGAATATTTTCCATGTTTGTTTTATGAATTATTTGCATCCAGTTGCTCTACTAATAACAAACTAAGCTCCACAAAAGAGAAATATCAGAGACGTTACTCTGGTCTCTAATGGTCAGGACCCCCACAGATCAGGGACTATTTGGGTGGTGGATCATTCTCAGCACTGCACTGACACGGATGTGGTGATGTGTTAGTGCGTGTTGTGCTGGTATGAGTGGATCAGACACAGCAGTGCTGCTGGAGTTTTAAACACTGGCATAAATATTTACAATTTGTCTAATTTGGTTCTCGACGCATTCTGACTAGAAAAATTAGTCTCTCGTTTGCCCGGTACTCGGCGCACTTGCTTAAACTTGTAGGAGTTGAGCCACACCACTCGTTTCAGCTGAAACTCGATTCACGATTCATGATTCAGTGATTGAGAATCACAACAGCTCTCGCTCAGTATAGATCTCAGCTGTATTTATCGTGTTTTTCTTTATTTTTAAATCTACAGTGCAAATGAATCTCCATGCGTCCTAAAAAGGTTTTAATGACAGCCAACTGAAAGCAAAACAGGAACTGAATGCTCCAGAACACAGGCTGCAGTTAGCATTAGCAGCTATGCTAGCACCCTGAGTTCGCCAGTAGAGTAAGTGTTTTGCTTTTCACTTTCAATCCATTACACACTAAATTACATGGGATTTGCAACACTTTATTATGAAATAAGCTTTGTGCTAATGATTTGGGGTAACTGTAGGTTAATGTAAGTGTTAATGTGTAATAGATACAGTACAGACTATATTAAACTCATCAGTTCATGATCCATGTATCTTATAATGGATTTGTTGAACATATCCCCATCATAAATCAGGAGCTCCTGTACAGTACAGCTCCATTAATGCTGATAATGCCTCATACAGGGGGATCTTCTGGAACCCATTCATTCATTACATTATTCCTTATGGGAGAAATTTGCTCGGTACTCATTGTTTTCGGTTCTCAACAAGCCTTCTGGAATGAATAACAACTAATTTTTTGTTTGAAACACAAATAAGTCTAAAAAATGCTAGCTTTCATAACAAGTCTTGCTACTATTTTTAATACATATGAGCTTATCAGGCTTAAGGTTGCCTGGATAAATATCGCCTTATTTTATGAGACGCATTCTTTGCCATGAATGAATGTAAGGTCAGGGCAAAATGTGCGTGAAACATGTAGGGTTTGCGGCAGATTGTGGATGAAATGTGAGGGCTCACCCCTATAACATCAACAGGAGTTCGAAAGGTTGTCTGAGATGGTTCTTTTACATTTATGACTTGGACTAAAAGGGTGATGAGGTTATAAAGGTGAGATGTCCAATCTGAAACACGACCCTCGGTCTGAAACTTTCCCCGGCCTCCGGTCACCCCGTTTTTGGGTTGAAAGCAATGTAAAACACCCAACCTGGCAACCCTAGGTTAATAAACAATGAAAGCTATAAATGTCCGAGAAGTTACAAGCACATGGGAATGTACAGCATATTGACCCCAGGACCAACAAACCACAGCGAGTGGACACCAGAGTCTCGTAAAGGACAAGAGAGACGAATGGAGAGAGGCTGAAGGTTGCCATAATGATGTACTAGCCATAATATTGGATAAATCCAGCGTATATAAATGTAACGGAATATGTTATGGGAGAAGTGAGATGCCGTAGCTGGGTTTGAACTGATTTACTGGCGGCTGGCTTAATCGCTGACCTCAGACATGAATCGCAGTCAGTGGAATTCATACATTTGTGCAGCTCACATGGTGACTGGTGATAAATTTTGGAGTGCATTATGACACGGCGCAGCAGGAAGAAAGACACGAACTTACGCAGATTCATTATCAACATAAAAAAACACGCAGGCCGAGCAATGGTGGCCAAGCAACAGTAGGAAAACACGAAAAACTAGAATAATATGAGAAATCAGGAAACAAGGGACTACATGACAAACCTCAAACACACAGAGCAGCCTGGACTAATAAGCTC
>JAJAGP010005570.1:0-31655 GCA_025084515.1 Ancistrus triradiatus
TCCCTTTTTGAGTCTTGGTCCTCCCAAGGTTTCTTCCTAGAACTAGGGAGTTTTTCCTTGCCACTGTCGCCCTAGGCTTGCTCAACTTGGGATTGGACGTAGTTATTAGGAGATAATCTAAACTTGTAAAGTTGCTTTGAGACAATGCTCCATTGTAAAAAGCGCTATATAAATAAATCTGACTTGACTTGACTTGACTCTAAGAATACAAGTGGACCTGGCAACCATGTTACACTCTTATGTTACGTTGCATGCATGCTCAGACTGAGAAAACCGATGAAACTGTAGTTTGGGAAATCAGATTACTGGAGTAAAACCCAGTTCTCTTTATCAGATTCTTAATCTAATGTCTAGATCAGAGTTTGCTGTGTACATGACCACTTGAATAATTGGATAATTGATTATAATGTGAAGTGCATGTAAACGCACTGAATGTTGCATTCATGTGTGGAGGTTTCGACATATTCTTTGGGGTGTTTCCTTTTTAAGGTGGTTGAGCAGGTTTGTTTTGTTTCCACCAGACATGTTGATTTTGTTTTTGCATATTTAAAAAAAGAAATTGTGCAATGTCTGTAGTGTAAAATCCATACAAATTCTAAATACAGGTTTTCTGTGGGTTCTTTCAAAGTTTTCAACAATTCAAAAAAATTGGAACCTTGTGCAGGAATTAAGAACTTTGGGTAGAAAGCCACTACAGTCACATGGGTCAGACTGAACCTATACCTACCAAAAAAGCCATAAGCAAATGCTTGCCATCTCCCAGTATTACAGGTGAAGATCTGTATTCACATTGAGAGCAACACCAAATTCAGCCCAAGCGCTACCCACTCTGCACTAACAAGGTTAACTCCTGCATCTCCTGTATGCAGCCTCTGGACAGGATTTGGACCTATGCCCACATTGTAGACAGAGGTGGTCAGGTCTTTACACACTGTAGCTAAACAGTAATCATATAAAAGCGATGAAGACATAGATGAATCTTTTCAAACCATGTTCCCTGAAATTGCTAAAACCCAAGCATGGACATCTGATATTATACGATTTGGATTGGCAGATTTCATTGAGAGAGACCTCATCTCACAAGTTGAGTGTTTGACAAAAGCCTAAATTAAACAAACAAAACCAAGCAATTGGACCTGCACTTACATACATTTCTGGCAAGGAGAGCAAGTACGTTCAAGGTGACTGGGGTCAAGTTTCAGGGTTTGTCCTGGTTCAACATGAGGAGTTGATGGTACTATCCTGATCATGTGTGCACACGTGCACGTGTATCATGCCTTCAGCCGGTTCAAGCTACACTTTTACAAGCTACACTTTTTACAGGCAACATACTTTGAGTTCTAAGAGTAGAATTATTACTTTTTAACTGCCTATCAGTTGATGTCTGCACTGTTTCACCTGCCTTCACGATTCTCCTCCTTGTGAACTCGCTTTAAGTGATCACTGATTCTGCAAGCCATATCTGCAACATTCGTTTATGAAACCTTTTAAAGAAACTGGATGTGCAAAAGAAACAATATTCACCCCTTTGACCAGCCACAAAGTATCAGGGTACTGTCTGACACATTCCAAAAAACCCAAAAAACATGCAGATACACATCCACACTGCACTGTCTACTGGATCATGCATCAGTGTCAATACCGTAACTCTGGTGGTCTCAGTAGTTTGGGCTGAAAAACTTATGCTTGGGCTTTGTTGTATTTTTTGTATATCGAGACCCATGTATCGTGATGCATATCGTATCATGAAGTATTTTCCAATACCCACAGCTAATGCTGTAGCAGGAATTCACATTTAAAAATTTTTAAAAAGCAAAGCTATGAATCGAAATTTGAATCGGTCTCAGAAAATGGGTCCAACTGGCCCATCTCTACTTTTGGTACGTAGAAGGTTGTAGATGGGGCTGTTATTATGGTCGTCAAGCTACAATGTTCTGCTTCCGTGACAGATTCCTAACTTATTTGATAGTTGTTGATATGGAACTGTTTTATCTGTTGATGTACAAGTTTGTGTTGGTGGTGGGTGCGAGAAAAAAAATAGGGTGGGGGGTGCAGGCTGCATCGGAGTGGTGAAGCCATTAAGAGTAGCATCTGTTCAGGTCATTAGTGCCACTGCTGCAGTCTTTTGTGAGCACTCTGTTGGTCCTTTGGTGGTATGAAACACAGAGAATTGGTGTCAATTGTCTTTCAAGAGCAGGACACGGGCCTCGGGGCCGAGCAAGAGAGCATCTTCAGATCTGCTTGTTTATGTAGATGCAAGGAGATCAGGTGACTGAAATAAATATGAGCGGGGCTCAACCTGACACGTCTATCTTTTATCCATCCTGAAGCAAAAGCGAAAGAGCGCTAACGCAGGACAGGTTTAACGATGTGTGAAATCTCCTGTGTGCCTCTGCGGCAGCGTTTCTCCCCTTCGCCTAGTGCAGCGGCGTGGGGTGGGATGCTGGGACATGCCGGGGCGCGCTGGTGCACTGACCCAGCAGATGCACAGCCATTGTGGGTCAGCTGAGCCAAAGCGCTCTCAAAAGAGAAAGGGAGGGTGGGTGCTGGGATATAGCATTTCTTCCTTCTAGAGAAAGGATTGCATAGGAAGGGGCATGAGGGTGAAGCAGTGGTCAGGTGAGATAGAGGCTCTTTAAATGGAACCAGGCTCTTAATCATGAGCCCCGGCACAAATGAATCACGGTGTCTCTAGATAATGCGCTTTCCTCCCAGTCTCTTTAATTGTGCCTCTCTCTCTCTCTCTCTCTCTCTCTGCATGCATGCATGAGCTTGTTCTGGGTGCATGTCTGTATAGGCTACAAATTCTGCCAAACTATGGATTTGTGCTTCTGGTCTTCAGAGAGAATGTGTATTAAGTCTGCCTCTTTGTCTGCAGTGCTTAAAGTAGCTAGGCTGAATGGTAATCTCCAATAACAATTTAACCCTGGGAAAGTCAGGCAAGAGTTTCCTGCTTCTACAGACACATCCGGTTTCCCAACAGGGTGTACAGGACTCCGTCTCCACTGCCCTCAAAACAAACACAAATACACACCCCAAGGTTCATCTAACTTCTCACTAATTTCCTTAAGAAGACAAGTGGCTCCCAGGCCCATCCTCCATCCCCTGTTAGAGAATGGGCAGAATACGAAATGGTTCTCATGGGAGAGTGGACACTCACGATGGATAACCTGACTGTCCTCTTGCTCTTCTTGCAGAGTGATTAGTTTGCTCTCAGTACACCAGAAAAGGCCTGGCTTTCCCAGCATGCTTTGCTGGAGTTCCTTTCTTAGCTTGGTGAAATCCGATTATCTGGAGATCCTTAAGATGCAGGTACTTATTTTCACCCTCCTAAGATTTTAGAATCTGTGTGGTAGCCGAAGTGAGGGACCAGGACATAAAGCCAACTTGTTAATCCTGTATGAACACGTGAGCTCAATGGGGAAAGGTTTAGATGCATGCTGCTTCCTGCCCATCCCGTCATAGGCACAAATCCTCATAAATGTCAGTGACAACAAACATGACTTTTTTTTTTTTTTTTTGATTTTTATGTAAATAGTACATATTACAGTGGGTGCTTGAAGTTGCGAAAACCTTTAGAATTGTCTATATTTCTGCATGAATATGAAACCTAATATCATCAGGTTGTAAAAGCAGATAAAAGAGAACCCAGTTAAAACAATGAGACAAAAATTTTATAACTTGGTCATTTATTGATTGAGACAATTCAATATTACATTATTAGTGAGACGCAAAAAGTCTGTGAACCTCTAAGCTTAGCAGTATTTGAAGGTGAAATAGAGTCAGTTGGTGGGTTTCTCACATTAGCGCTCGCTTCAGGTCCTTCCACAACATTTCGATTGGATTAAGGGTCAGGACTTTGACTGGGCCATTCAAAAACATTGACTTTATTTCTTTAACCATTCTTGAGTAGAAAACGGACTTGTTTGCTTTAGGGTCGTGTCTTGCTGCATGAACCACTTTCTCTTTTTCAGTTCATGGACAGATTGTCCTGACTTTTTCCTTTAGAATCTCTGATATAATTCAGAATTTATTGTTCCATCAATGAGGCAAGCGGCCCATTGTCCCAGATGCAGCAAAAACAAGCCCAAACCATTGATACTACACAACATGTGTAAAAGATGGGATAAGGGGTTCGTATGCTTGGAATGCAGTGTTTTCCTTTCTCCAAACATTACACTTTTCTTTAAGACAAAATTTTCTATTTTTTCTCATCAGTCAACAAAACATTCCTCCAATAGCCTTCGCTTGTCCAAGTGATCTTTAGCAAACTTGCAGACGAAAAAAAACAAAAAGCAGCAATGTTCTTTTGGAGAGCAGTGGCTTCTCCTCTGCAACCCTGCCATGCACACCATTGTTGTTCAGTGTTTAATTATGATTGGTGGATCATGAAATTCACATTAGCCACTGTGAGGAGAGAGAGGCTTTCAGTTGCCTAGAAGTTCCCGGGTCCTTGTGACCTTCATCAAGTATTACTGCCGTGCTCTTGGAGTGATCTTTAGAGGGTGATTGGTTTTGTAACCTTTTCTGTCTGATGAGCATCAAAACAACTCTTTCTGAGGTTTCAGAAATATCCTTGTTCGTGCCATGGTACAACTTCCACAAACGAGTGTTGTGAGAGCAGACTTTGTAGATCTCTGTCTTAAATAAGAGGGTGCCCACTCACCCCTGATTGTCATTGCATTAATGAAACACCTAAATATTTGTAGTATTGATTAAATCACTAAACTCGAAACAGTTATTAGAAGTATTCATTTTCCCAAGTTATTTAAGTAAAGTAACCATGCCTTCTTTACACAGAACTTCATATACTTTTATTTACAACACCCCACTCATTTCCAACTCCACTGGGCTGCCTGATGAACTGTCTGACATGTTGTCCTGAGGCAAAATTAATTCAAAGTTTTAGGGTGGAATAATTGCGAGTCAATAGAAACTGCTTGTTAGTCTCAGAGAGTAGCGTTAGTTTCTGGCATTAGCTGTTAAAAAATAGTACTGAGCTCTTGTTATGGCATTCTTCAACTTTTGCACATTTTGAAGTTGCTCTGTGGGGATGTGTAGCCTGGCGGTTAGGTAATGGACTATGGACAAAGGTCCAGGGTCAAATCCACTTCTTGCCACGCTGCCACTGTGGGGTCCTTGGAGCAGGCCCTTCCCTTACACCCACAATTGCTTTTTGGATTGTAAGATTTGTATCCATTGTAAGTCGCTCTGGTAAGAGCATCTGCGAAATGACTAAATGTAAATGTACTGTACATGTTCCTCTGGATCCCATGAAAGATCAAATGAAATTAAAATAAACAAATTAAATGCTATTAATGTTAGAGAGTCTAAAAAGTTGCACTACATGTGGTGACCCAATACATTCTAATCAACATAAATATGTTATTAATGGAGACATATTAGTTTATCAATAATATAAGCAAAAGCCAAATAATAGGTGCAGGGTATATTAGGCATTATTATTATTTGATTGTATTATGTTATATTTATTTATTTGCTTTCATTGTTGTTTTCAAACCAGTCATCTCATAGATTAATTATTCTCCTCAGACCATGTTCAGTCATTTCCAGTCAGCTTTCAGGTATCCCAGGGTCTATGAATATTCCTAAATGTGTCATTTGGTAACAGTCCCATGTCCCTTGAAGACTGGGGAAAATTATGTCATTGTGACATGCTAACTGGTGACTAATTTGCTCCAAATCCCAATGTTTTAAATCATGAATAATCAGAATTATTAACCAAACTGAATGTCATGTTAATTTTTCATATCTCTGTCTCTGTTTAGTGTTTCTGTGCTGATCTTCAATACAACAAGTCATTGTTTCATCCTGGTCAAGCAGTTCCGCCCAGGTAAAGTATCTCTCTTTAAGAATCAAATTTACTGATGAGCATAGTATTCATATACTTGAAGTAGGGGTTGGCGATATGGTAAAAATATTATATCATTAGATTTTCACGAGACGCAATATTTTTCACGATACATATGATTGACAGACAAAATGTATCAGTTGCAACAAATTCCTATTCTTCCATACTTAGTAAAGTATTTTTTATTCAAAATGTGCTGTACATCATTCAGTTAAACAGGACTAATTACACTCTTGGTCAGTGTTCTTTAAGCACTGACGATATCCTCAATATGCTCAGAAAAGCATATTGTCTAACACAATAACAAAATCACGATACGATAAAACATCGTCGTATTGCCCACCCCACCTTGAAGTAATAATGCTTTCCAAGGGATAATAGAATAGGTTTGGCCTGTGGTTTTCTGTCATGCGGGGGCACTCTTGGTTTGCAGCCCCACAGACCAAGGGTAACTCTAAATGGAAGGAAAGGTGAAGCTCCTGGAGAAGTACCAATACCCAGTCCTGCAGCGGGATGCTGCTACTGGGGGGTCAGCTATGAGATATCGGTCAAACTCAACCTGAGACTGGTATTATATGATGGGGGAGGCAGTACCTATGAACACAGAAATGAACTGGGAGCTCCTGCCTGGTGGAACAACTTTACCCTCAAGCAGGGGAAAACCTCATGCCCTGACCTACCAACAGACAAACCTCACCTTGCAAGAGATGTGATATGAAGAAGGGAGGCTCAGCATTGCTAACCAGTGCTTTACCAACTCCTATGGGCAGGGGTTCCCTTTTTATGTCTTTTGTTCTGGTTATCTGCTTCCCACTGCTCGATTGCAGTCTTGGGTCGACTCTGGTTCCGTGTCTGTTTACCGTCTCCCTGTCATTGATATTCTGGGTCAAGATTGAGTTCCTTTGCCGTCCGTATGTCTATGTCTATGTTCCATCTTGCCAGGGGCTTCCACCTTCTCAAGTTCTTCTTATTAAGGGGGGTCTGTGGTAGCACAAGCAGCCCAGGGATGCCCCCATGTAACACAAACAAAGGTCACAGTAAGAAAAACAATTGCGAAGGATAACTTCAGAATTTGATTTCCTGAAGGGTGAATTTGGTTAACATTACCACACTGTTCATATCTACCACACCTATTATTTCTTCAAGATGCTAAGCATGAGTCATGGCAGTGCAGGTGTGAATCTTGGCCTGATGCCTCCAATCCATGAAGTGTTTGTTGCAGAAGATGATAGAGTAGCCAGAAACCTTCCTCAGTTACAAGTTAGCTCAAGTAATTCTTCAAACTACACAGTCATATCAGAATATTATGAACACTCCATGTTTTTACCCCCAACTGTCCATTATATCAGCTCTGTTTACCAAACACTTTGCCTTTCTATAATTACAGTCTGTAGCCCATCTGTTTCTCTGCATACTTTCTTAACCTGCTTTCACCCTGTTCGCGAAGGGTCAGACCACAGATCAGGTACTATTTGGGTGGTGGACATGGTGGTGGTGTGTTAGTGTGTTGTGCTGGTGTGAGTGGATCAGACACAGCAGTGCTGCTGGAGGTTGTGAACCCCTATGTGTTACTGCTGGACTGTGAGTAGTGCATTAACCAGAAATATCAAGCCTCCAGCATCCTGTAGGCAGCATCCTGTGAGCACTGATGAAGGATTAGAGGATGATTAATACAAACTGTGCAACAACAGACAAGCTTGTGCAACTTAGAAAATTCCACAGACTTCAACATGGACAGTACTTTTAGGAATGCCCTAAAAGTAGGGTGGGCAATATGGCGCTATTTTATCGTGTTGTGATAAATTTTGTGGACAGACAATATGCTTTTTTGAGTATACTGAGGATATTGGTATAACCTGTTTAATTGGATGAAGTGCAGTACATTTTGAATAAAAATCAGTTTACTAAGTATGGGATAATATTTGAATAATAGATTTTAAGAATCTGTTGCTAACATTTTTACGAGGTCAGAAATATTAGACCGCTGTGCCACAAAGCCTTTTGCCAAAAAAATTCTGGGCAATCCTTCATCTACTCTTTTGTTAACACTGCAATTGTCAGCCTAACAGCATTTGATTGCTAATAACCTGACAAGTAATTAAATATTGCTTAATAATACACTGAGTGGCAACTTTATTAGAGACACTTGTCCTTTCGTGGTTGGAGCTTCCCTGTATGGAAGAATATGACATGTGACAACAGAGTGCAGCATAAAGTCGAGTAAGCAGTTTTCTGATAATCAGTTTCAGTGTGAATTAAAATGGGAGAATCAAGCCATCTGATTGACTTCGAACAAAGCTGGTGGTCTTCGGTGCTGGACTAACCAGAACTAGTATTTCAAAAACCTTGTGTGGTTTTCTTGTGGAGCAGTGTTGATAGTAGGGGATCCTGTGGATGTTAACAACTCGTCAACCATAGTTGTAAGAGGAGGATGTCAGGAATTGTTCTGGTGCACAGTCAAGTAAATTGCATTCCAATACAATGCCGGTGCTCCAACTAATGAACGCACAACTCATCTTAGAACCAATGGGATATAACAGCAGATGACCAGTTCAGGTGTCATTGCTGTTTAAGGGAAACAGAAAGGCAAGACTCCAGTGGGTCAGACTTTGGCACAAGCAACATCAATCACCTGTCAGGTATTAGCAGTTCAGGCTGGTTGAAGTGGAATAATGACGTGGGGAATGTTTTCTTGGCACACCCTGGATACCTGTGGACGGATGTTTTAAGAGTAGGGTTTACCTAAGCATTGTGGCTAACCAAAATCATCCCTTCATGGCAGCTGTTTATCCTATGGCAGAAGGACACTTTCAGCAGGACAATGCAGCATGCCACAGTTGTCATGTAGTCATGAATTGGTTCCATTAACATGAAAACAGAGATCTTAATTCTGTAGAGCATCTCTGGGATGAGGTAGAACTGTTCAGAGCATGTCAGTACCTCCATCTAATTTGCACCAACTGCGAGGAGCTATCCTGTCCTCGTGGGTTAATATTCCTGCAGAGTGATTTCAACACCTAGTGGAATCGATGCCACAACGACTTGCGGCAGTTCTGAAGGCCAGTGGATGCCTACTTAAGGGGTCAGACAGTGTATATCTGCTAAATAAGGCGTCTGTCATTGAATGCCTGGTCTGAACTTCGTGAACTCTCACATGTGAACTCAGCCTATGTTCTCATTATATAGATTTTATATGCTGAAGCGTTACAGTACACAGGGTTCATACCAAAGAACAAACTGTGCACTCTGCCCTGTTTGTCAGCCCTTTGGGAAACAATAGCTCTCTCGTAATGGAATATTTTTCAAGGCACGGGTGCTCATGCGAGTGGTGGGTTTGTGCTGCACTACGTGAGACCATGGCCCCGCGCTGCACCGCTCCGCTATTGTTCCTAGTGCGCAAGCCAGGGACGGCGCCCTGCTCCTCAGAATGGAAGGAAGGTCTCATATTGAAAAAGACTTCTCTTTTTTCCTCTCCATGTCTCAAACAATGCTTGGAGAGAAGGCCGGGCTTTTGTGTGAGGTAATCATGTTAGAACTAAGTCTCTCAAGCATGATGGCTTTAGTTTGGTTGCCCCATATCTGTTGGTTCGCTCCTGTGTGCAGCTCAGGTTGCTAAAGCAGTCGTGTTTGATGAGACTTAGAATGGTTTAGGGGCATCATCTTAGAGGATTAAACATGTTACCTCAGTAGATCGGCTTCTGAAAATGTACAGAGAGTTTTGTTTTGCAGCACTGTCTTTATACACCTGTGTGGTGATTTCAAATGTTGTTAAAACTTGCTAATTCCTTTTATTACATTCATAAGTCTGTCAACCACAGGGTCAGCACTGTCTGTGCAAAACCTTTCAAAACATCTCATGAAACATTAAAACGAGGCAGCTGCAATTGAGCTCAGTGTTTTTGGGAGGGTTGGGGTTTCACACAATACAGTATATGCAAACAGGCATTTGAGTGGCACAGCAGTCTAAGGGTGTACCGCGGTCGGGCAAGTTTGACCCCCAAAAAGTTTATTTGACAAGTGTGATCTCTCCATACCGTGCTGGGGTGAGGTACACTGAACCAGGCATGCTTAAAGAGGTGGGCTTGGTTGCACAGAGGTGGCATAGCACGTATGGAGTCTGATTGCTTGTCGCGCCCGTGAAACACAGCGTCGGCTGGTTTTGTAAAAATCTCCTTATTAGGGATTGGTATTGGATGATCACGATACATGAGTCACGATATGGTTATATCACGATACATTGTGATACCATGCATATTGTGATATATTGCGATATTCTACTTAGTTCACTGAAAATATAAAAACAGCTGAAATACAAGTTACAGTGTACAATCTGAGTCGTCTTAGTGCGTCACATTGATAATACAGCGGACAAATTGACTCAAAACACTGTACCGTGACATCTACATGGGCGGAGAGTGTAGTTTACACCCCATTTAAAATGTCTTTATTCTTTCTTCAAAAAATCTATATTTTGAGCTGATAATCGATGTAGTATATTGCTGTATTCAGCACAAGAAGCTGAAAATCAGTGCGTTACATAATCAATACATTTATTATAAGGCGTATGAGAGGTCTGTGTGTCAGAAAACCCAAAACGAAACCAAAAAAGCCACAAAGTAAGTACAGTCATGTCAAGAACGTGCACTGTACTGTGCGAGCGCATCTTTAAAACGTTGTGATGATATAATCGCAGCGAGGTACAGGTCATTCTGAAGCGTAGTGTGAGCACAAGCCACCGGGGGAGTGGGGAGGGAGGACAATCTCGATCCAGCGCGGTTCAAGGCAACCAAGCTCAGTGTGAGTAAGCTCTAAGATGCAGGAACCCAGACTTGAGTACTTGCAATACTTTCTGGGCAGGTTGGACATAGGGCTGGGCGATATGACAGAAAACCCCCCAAATCTTTTAAAAAAATTTAAGAATGATTCCTGGTTATGATTTCCGTTATTAGTCCTTATACTGTGTAAGTCAATTGAAAATGAATACAATGTAATGTTGCTTTTTAGTAGAATTGATTTTGGAAGGAGTAGCTGTGTAAACATTGTAACAAACAGCACCGCATAAAGGAGTTAAATAGTGAAAACAGTTGTTTCTTTTAAATACATTTGCAAGGGGTCAGGAATTGTGCAAACACAACAAAATAGACGAATAAACTAAACAAAATAGCGTCTTTGGCTACAGTGGTGGCCAGAATTCTGACAGCACCAGTGAAAATGCCTCTTTTTTTCCTCCAGTTTCGTACAGTATATTCATTATAAATCATAATCAGTGCATTTGCTTAGTACTTTTTTAGTATTTGATTAACAATTGCCATGTTTTATAAACATATGAATATATTCTTTGCTTAACAGCCATGATATGTTCTAGTGAAGTTATTTAGCAAACCTACAGAACTGTGCAAAAGTCTTAGGCCATCATTAGATTTAATGTTTTACCAGTGGTATGATGACCATATGTAACGTATTGTCGACGATTGAACCCAAAAATTTAAGCCTTGGATTCGTCACTCCATAAAACTCCTTTCCACTGATCTTCATTCCAAACTTTGTGAGCTTTAGCATATCTTAGCCTTTTGACCCTGGTTTCCTGGCTGCTACCTTTCCAAAAAGACCATTCCTGATCAAGCTGCTTCAGACTGTTGAAGGATCAACTTGGCATCCCAATGAAGCTGCCAGATGCTGCTATTGCTCAAGTGTAAGGGGAGGTCAGACTAAATACTTGCCACTGTAGCCTGTAGAGGCTGTGTTTTCTGATATTTTTCTCTTTTCAGTTTTTTAATACTGCATACAATTACTGCATACAAACTATTTTCTGGTTGTATTCTAATAAAGAGACCAACTGTTGCAACATAGTCAAATGACACAGTGGTCTGCTCCATCCACAGCTGTCTACATGAGTGAATGGGAGAGAATGAAGCCAACAAATACTGAGCCAGGTGAGCAGGGAGCTGACAGTTGTCCCACAGCTGCCTCAGAGGAGGGGCAGGAGGGAAAAGAAGCCGCCAACAGTTCTCAGCAGCCTCCGGTGTCAGCCGGAGTGACGTACGAGCTTTGTGCTGGCCTGGTGGACAAACCCAATCTCTCCCTGGAGGAAATCGCCTGCCAGGAAGTGCTGGAGGAGTGTGGCTACGAAGTCCCTGTCAGCAAGCTGAGGAGGATCACATCTTACAGGTGCCGACATGTGTCTGGTGTAAACTTCAGTTTGTCAGAATATTCTGATGATGATGTGTTGTGTGGAGTTGTGGTGGTTGGAGACTTGGCTAAAAGCCAATGGTAGCACAAAGCAAACACCGAAACACAACAAAACTGGGCAATAAAAATTTGGTGTATAGTGATATGTGCCATTTATCAATCGCATTACGTTCTGTGAAACAGGACGTTTACCGAAATGGATGTTGAACAGGCATTACCATAGTCAGGTGACTGTAATGTAAATATAAAGGGTATTTTCTCAAGACAACTGTGTGAAAATGATAACTGTGTCAGAGATACCACTGAAAACATAAGTGGAACGCTACTATCTACACAGCATCTCTAATGCCAACGTATCCGAAGCCTAAACTGTTATACACGTACTAAACCTTTTTTTAATTTATGGAAATTCACAATAATTATAGAAAATACATTAATTTACTGTTACGCCTCTACCTTGGGGAAAGCTGGGACAGTGGTAGCCCAGTGGATAAGGTACTGGACTTTGGACCAGAAGGTCCAGGGTTCAAATCCCACCTCTGCCAAGCTGCCACTGTTGGGTCCTTGAGCAAGAGACCCTTAACCCACAATTGCTTGGATTGTAAGACTGTATCAATTGTAAGTCGCTCTGGATAAGGGCGTCTGCTAAATGCTGTAAATGTAAATGTAAAGCTGTAACTCTTAAGAGGATGGACCTGATACTTTCGACGTTTGATGGAAGCCAAAAATACATTGATAGACAGTATTATGAACAACACGGAAGATCAGCCAGATGAAGCAGAGACTCAACGAGTGAATGTGAATCAGTTTATACAGTGATAGGTTAGAGAGAATATACAGGTAGTGGGGGGAGAAGCAAAGGAGTACTACTTACAATAGGACAGGCGCATACACATTTGAATGCCATTTAAGGCTTGTTACAAATAAGTAGCATAAAGTCATACATACAAACATGAGTAAGTTGCACCACTAGTTCGCTAGTCCAAACGTTGAGCTAGCTAACGACCAAGGGAGCACACGACCGGTACTTACACACATATATTTACATTTACATTTACAGCATTTAGCAGACGCCCTTATCCAGAGCGACTTACAATTGGTACAGTCTTACAATCCAAGCAATTGTGGGTTAAGGGTCTTGCTCAAGGACCCAACAGTGGCAGCTTGGCAGAGGTGGGATTTGAACCCTGGACCTTCTGGTCCATTGTCCAGTACCTTACCCGCTAGGCTACCACAGTCCCACATATACACATACACACACATGAATTGCAGACTTCTGCTCTTAAGCTCCCGCCTCTGCTCGTGGATCTGCAGTGTTGATTGCCTTTTGAGGTGAGCAGCTGTTTATAGAGTTGGAAAACAGATTTTTTTTTCCTATTATCATTTCTTATGTTTTTTAAGATCTGGCCCGTCGAACAGACGTTGATCAGATGGACGTTACTTGGCACATACCTGTACACTTACACAGGGTTAGTTGGATGATTGGATGCCAAAAATGTAAAATTTGTTGACAGATTGTTGCATGACTGATAAGTGAGCAGAAAACTTGATCTATTTTAAATATGAAATGAAAGAATATGAAAAACATTTTTTCTGTCTGGTCTTGCCGGAATATTTTCAGCAATTAGAGTAATGCATGAGCATGTTTGTTTGGTAAGAATAAATAAAATGAATCAATCCCTTCAGGAAAAAAAAAAAACAATTACCTGTGACAAACACGTGTTTAAAATGACCTGCGAGAGGAATAAGTCTAGTGTACCTATGCATGTGGATAAGACTTGGATATGAATGACCTCCTAACCTATAATCATACAAACTCCATTTACTCTTTATTTGTGATCCGTTTGCTTGCATGTTTGATGGAACTGTCTTGCATCAAACAACATAACGGATGTCTTGGGCTAAATAGTGTTCAAAGCACATCAGCGCCTATACTTGATGTCCTGCTTGCTCAGTAATCCTTCAGTATTACCACTTCACAGGCCTATTATACGTATGTAGAAGTACGGCTGAAATGTGTGCTTGAACACGCCTCTCTAAATATCTAGAACAGGGGGAAGAGACGGTGTTCTTATCGGCCTTGGACGAGGAGACAGTCATAAACCCTCACCGTCTCGCGTCTGTGTGTGTCTGTGTGTGAGAGGGAGCATACACACCTGCTTATTGCCTCTGATGATTACCCTCACCCACCCAGTCCTAATCCAGTGTGTCATTACATGGAGTCACAAATACTCCCTCAGAACAACATTCTGTCACACACGTGCACACACACACATATGCAAGCACGCACACATACACACACGCACACACATCTACCGAGCTCAGCACCTGCTGTTTGTGCCTTCAAAGCACCTGCAGACCTGATGTTACACCTGCCGTGTGCATTTAGCGGCTGTTCAGGTTATTGGCTTCTCGCTCCATAGTGCAGGTAGCTATGGGATTGCCGGGCGAGGACGTGACCTCCTCTGATTGGACACTGGTATGGACACAGTCAACCTGCACCTGTGTTTGCTTGCTTAAGGGTTTCCCAATTTAGTTATAAATTCTTTATTACTGAAAGGTAAAGAAAAGGAAATTTGTAAGCTTGCTAGTATGACAGTAAATTCTTGGTGGTTGAGGATCTGGATTAGGAATTGGAAGGCTGAGTTCACGTCCCAGCTGTGAAAAGCTGCCAGTGATGTGCACTTTATTATATATTTAGTTATATTTATATATAAATATATATTTATATATTTAGTTATATTTAGAACTGTTCAACTCAGTTGTAAGGTGCTCTGGCTGACTGCGTCTGCAAAACCTGTAGATGTATGAAGAATTGAAAATCAGTAGGTAGGGCATTGGTCTTATTATTTGAAGGGTGTGAGCTCTTGGTGTTTGCTTTGTCCCAAAGCACAAAATATGCACTACAGAAAATGATGGTGTACTAATCTGGCATAATATTTGGTACGATAGTGTTTTGGAATATCAAACCAATTTAAATGATAGTCAAAGACAGGACAAGCAAACACAAAATTCAGTTTTTAAATGAAGGTGTTTATTATAAAGGGAGAAAAATATCCAAACCTACATGGCCCTGTTTGGAAAAAGTGATTGGCCCCCCATGTTACAACATAACTATGGTTTATCACACATTAGTTCACTGTCACTAGCCACACCCAGTTTTCATTATTGCCACACCTGTTCTCAATCAGGACATCACTTAAATAGGACCTGCCTGACAATGTGAAGTACACCAAAAGGTCCTTAAAAGCTACACGAGAGCCAAAGAAATTCAGGAACAATTGAGAAAGAAAGTAATTGAGATCTATCAGTCTGGAAAGGGTTATAAAGCCATTTCTAAAGCTTTGGGACTCCAGTGGACCACAGTGAGAGCCATTATCCACAAATGGCGAAGACACGGAACAGTGGTGAACCTTCCCAGGAGCAACCACTCCTCCAAGAGGTCACAAAAGACCCCACAACAACATCCAAAGAACTGCAGGCCTCACTTGCCTCAGTTGAGGTCAGTGTTCATGCCTCCACCATAAGAAAGAGACTGGGCAAAAATGGCCTGCATGGCAGAGTTCCAAGACGAAAATAACTGCTGAGCAAAAAGAACATTAAAGCTCATCTCGGTTTTTTCAGAACACATCTTGATGATCCCCACTACTTTTGGGAAAACATTCTGTGGACTGACGAGACAAAAGCTGAACTCTTTGGAAGGTGTGTGTCCCATTTACATCTGGCATAAAAGTAACACAGCATTTCAGAAAAAGAACATTATACCAACAGTAAAATATGGTGGTGGTAGTGTGATGGTCTGGGGCTGCTTTGCTGCTTCAGGACCTGGAAGACTTGCTGTGATAAATGGAACTATGAATTCTGCCAAATGTTTACCAAAAAATCCTGAAGGAGAATGTCCGGCTATCTGTTCGTGACGTCTAGCTGAAATGAACTTGGGTTCTGCAGCAGGACAATAAACCAAAACACACCAGCAAGTCCACCTCTGAATGGTTGAAGAAAAACAAAATGAAGACTTTGGAGTGGCCTAGTCAAAGTCCTGACCTGAATCCTATTGAGATGATGTGGCATGACCTTAAAAAGGCCGTTCATGCTCGAAAACCCTACAATTTGGCTGAAACAACAATTTTGCAAAGATGAGTGGCCAAAATTCCTCCACAACGCAGTAAAAACAATGCTAGGTTTACTAAAATCATGTGGGGGAGGGGGGCAACAACAACAACGCAGTGTGTCTTACATTTACTTTGGTTTCCATTTCGTTGCAGACAACATATTTCATGCTTTATCTGGTCAACATCATTTCATTCTTTAATATACGTGCTATATTAAACAGCTGCCATCATGACAACTTGATTTGATCTTGATTTTAAAAGGCATGGCTGCAGAAGAAGAGGGTACAGGTACTGTACTGGCCTGGTACTGAAGTTCTGACCTGTCTCCAAAGACATTCTCTAGAGCATGTATGGAGAAGTTTTAAACGAAAGTGCCCCGTTCTTTTGGAAGAATGGGACAATATAACGTCTGAAACACCCTTGGTTTTTACGGTCCCAACTTTTTATTCGAATGTGTTAATGGCCTGAAATGCAGGAATGGATGTATAATAACAAATGTACTGAAGAACATGACACATCTTGGGTTCATTTTGTCTGCAATGAAATAAAAGTTTGGGTTTTTTTTTGTATTTTTGCATTTTCCCTTCTGTTTTCCGTGTTTTCTGATAAGGGTTTGTACATAGATATATATTCATAGGTATATTCATTGGCGTTTGTCTTTAATAAGGGAGAAAGTGTGAAGACGTTTCCATGCTGTATGCTACTGTTCTATAGGGATCAGTTTAATGGTGTAATGTGAGTTGTTAAAGGGTACTACAGTAAAATGGTTGGTAGATGTCTGCCTTTTTTATTTATGTGTTTATTATTTACATTTACATTTACAGCATTTAGCAGACGCCCTTATCCAGAGCGACTTACAGTTGATACAGTCTTACAATCCAAGCAATTGTAGGTTAAGGGCCTTGCTCAAGGACCCAACAGTGGCAACTTGGCAGAGGTGGGATTTGAACCCTGGATGTTCTGCTCCAGAGACCAGTACCTTAACCACTAGGCTACCACATTCATTGTTATTATTATAATACAATCCAGATGTTTTAGACCTATATTGTGATGAAGGATCAATAGACACTGGCTTGGTCCATTAACATTAGGTTGGTGTTCAAAGATCCCTTCATTTTGCATAAATGCCTC
Organism: Ancistrus triradiatus; assembly: GCA_025084515.1. Classification (NCBI taxonomy): domain Eukaryota; kingdom Metazoa; phylum Chordata; class Actinopteri; order Siluriformes; family Loricariidae; genus Ancistrus; species Ancistrus triradiatus. Next base: position 17,305 of record JAJAGP010005570.1, read on the forward strand.
TAGAGTGGATGGAAATGCTGCTTTACTAGCTGGGCCACTTCATGCAAATGTGAACACTGGAAAAACATCTATATATAACTTTGTTTATATCTCACTACTATTTTGGTGGTTTTAAACCCCATTTAGACACACGTGATTTTGCAGTTTCTTGCTTATTTTATGCGTCATGTTTTCCTACACCAAGGTACTGCGATGTATAGTGTTTAAACCTGTGTAGTTTCTTTCTGTGACATGATAAAACACACCATACCCCCTCATACACACAAAGCTATGGATGAGAAGAAATTTGACCTTGGCACCCAAAATTTGTGTAATACATGTGCTGCCATGTCCATAAGCTCTTGTATATAAGTAATTAAATGTACCTTTGGGTATTGCCCAGCATTCTCCTTTAACTATAAGGTGTGTTTCACTCATGCCAAATTTGTGCAGTGAAAGCATGAGGCAACAACTTCAATGACTCCGGGTGCCTGCAGTGTTAGAGTACTATCTGTCTTGTTTGATATCTCGCCTTCCCCTCTCGATGGGTGGATGTCACCATAACCTCCATACCCCTATGTAACAGTACCCAATCTATGAGAATAACAGTGCACCTAAATGGCAAGCTTATGAGTTTTCACACATGCAAGCTCTTACAAGCCTGGTGTGTTTTGAGAAGCCTTCAAATTCGGGAGAGCCATTAAATGCTGAGGACATTTGTGTTCCTAAGCCGTTGTTTTCATTCAGTTATAAGCATATTATGAAGAGTGAATATGGAAGTGGGTGCTGTCTCATTTGCAGTCTTTTGATTGGCAGCTTCTGGCAACTTTAAAGCAAACTGGGAAGTTCTGTAGGAATGGTAATAAATTCAGCATTGTAATTTGCAGCCATACCCAGCACATTTTGGTTAGATGTAGCTTGGAAAAGAAGGCCTGTGACTTCCCATTCTTTGGTACTAGGGTTGGAATTCCACTTATCAGTTCCTACTAACGCATTTTATGGTTTAAAGTCACGGCCGCGATTAGTACAAAAATATGTCCATATTAACGAAGCGCCTATCTGCCAGGACTGGTGTGTCATGTGATCACATACGTCATCACGTGGTTTTGTTTTAATACGCTCCACTATAGCATTGGCGGAGCTCAAAAGCGCTCAAAAGTTTAGTTCTACTTTCAGAGTAAATGCTAAATCCCATATTTGTGGAAAGCTGATCTGTTGTAAAGGATGTTGGCGCAAAACATCTGAAGCACCAGCATGAAATGCTTCAGCATTGCACCATGTTTGACCGACTGTGCTCTCCTAGCTGCTACATTAGCCGGGACAATCTAAAACGTTTAATGTGAAACAAAGCTTTACGTGGCTTAATCTACTCTAACAATGACCTAGGACCTCAAAATTTTTCTCAGTTTCTACTGTTGATCAGTAAGCTATTGATACTGCTGAAATGATGAGCCTGTGATCCAAAAGGAATCATTTTAACGTTAAGCTTTTTTCTTCCCATTTAAACCTATTTTACTTATCATGTTCATTATTTCAGCAGTAGAGATTACTTATCATCAGTAGCAGTTAATGAGAGAAGTTTGGTGTATTTAGGTCACTACTTTACAACATTAAGCCAATTTAAGCTTTTTACTTATAATAGGTCTTAATGAGAAGAAAAATGCTTAATGTAAAGTGATTACTTTTGAAGTTGAAATATAAAAAATAAATATTTTCTTTACACCTAAACCTTTGGCACATTTTTTCACCATTTTGGAATTCGAAAAGAACCGGAATCGAGAAGAAGAATCAGAATCAGAATCGATAAAATGCAAACGATACCCAACCCAATTTGAGACTGAACGGAAGTCTGTGTTTTCTGAGCTTCTATCTGAAATTCAAGTGTTACTATTTAAGGAAGTGTAAGAGCTAAGGAAGTTGCTTCCCAGTCAAGTCACCATTTCTCTTGTACCCTCTGGACATTTGTATTTGGACCCTGTGGGAAAGCTCCATAACGATCTCCTTGACAGTGCCTTAGGTGAGGCAACACTTCAGACACAGTAGTACTTGTCGTAATAACATCAGCATTGTGACCTTCAAATGTCTGAATGGCATAGTTAAACTCACCAACCCATAAAACCCCCACATCTGCTCTGTTAAGCTGCTATGGTGCAAGAATAAAATGTTCACCCTATCATATAACTAATTCAAGCCTGTGATGATGTCCTGTGTCTGGATGGAAGGGATGGATTTGCTCTTTTCCCGGGGATTAAAATGACACTAGTCATCCTGGACTATGAGCTATATAGCAGTCATCGTGCCGATAGGGATGTCTTCAGGGCAGTATTTATCTTAAACTTACCTTGTCCATTATCTTCAAAACCACACCAGTTTGTCCTCAACAGATTAGAGGCTAACCTGTAAGCCTTTCATTTGGAACCCTTGATTATGTAATACTGATCCCAAGGAGACAGACAGAAGTCATTTCCTACCTTTTGTCTGCTTTTGATATCCAGTGTGATGGGGGAGGTGGTATCTGGCTTGGAAAATTCTCCCAGGTCCATATCCAGGGTGTGATATGGGAGGATCAAGACAAAATGGATATGATAACCATATCCATTGTATAGCATATACAGTACTAGGCAAAAGTCTTAGGCCACCGTTAGATTTGTTGTTTTAGACATGGTTTAATGACCATATATAACATACAGTGGTGCTTGGAAGTTTGTGAACCCTTTAGAATTTTCTATATTTCTACATAAATATGACTTAAACATCATCAGATTTTCACGCAAGCCCTGAAAGTAGATAAAGTTAAACAAATGAGAAAAAAATATTATACTTAGTCATTTATTTATTGGAGGGAAATGATCCACCCTGTTTTATTTAAAGAACAGGGATCTATCAAAGTCTGCTCTTCACAACACACGTTTGTGGAAGTGTATCTTTGCATGAACAAAGGAGATTTCTGTGGACCTCAGAAAGTGTTGTTGATGCTCATCAGGCTGGAAAAGGTTACAAACCCATCTTTAAAGAGTTTGGACTCCACCAATCCACAGTCAGACAGATTGTGTACAAATGAAGGAAATTCAAGCCATTGTTACCCTACCCAGGAGTGGTCGACCAACAAAGATCACTCCAAGAGCAAGGTGTGTAATAGTTGGCGAGGTCTCTCACATTGACCAATGCTAATGTTCATGAGTCCACCATCAGAAGAACACACTGAACAAACAATTTTGTGCATGTCAGGGTTGCAAAAGAGGAAAGCCACTGCTCTCCAAAAAGAACATTGCTGGCTCGTCTGCAGTTTGCTAAAGATCACATGGACAAGCCAGATGGCTAATGGAAGAATGTTTTGTGGACAGATGAGATCAAAATGGAACTTTTTGGTTTAAAAGAAAAGCGTTATGTTTGGAGAAGGAAAACACTGCATTGGCCCATTTTGCTGCATCTGGACCAGGACGGCTTGGAACAATGAATTCTGAATTATATCAGAGAATTCTAAAGGAAAATGTCAGGGCATCTGTCCATGAACTGAATCTCAAGAGAAGGTGGGTCATGCAGCAAGACAACAACCCCTAAGCACACAAGTCGTTCTACCAAAGAATGGTTAAAGAAGAATAAAGTCAATGTTTTGGAATGGCCAAGTCAAAGTCCTGACCTTAATCCAATTGAAATGTTGTGGAAGGACCTGAAGCGAGCAGTTAATGTGAGAAAACCCACCAACATCCCAGAGCTGAAGCTGTTCTGTACAGAGGAATGGGCTAAAATTCCTCCAAGCCGGTGTGCAGGACTGATCAACAGTTAAAGGAAATGTTTAGTTACAGTTATTGCTGCATAGGGGGGTCGCACCAGATACTGAAAGCAAAGGTTCACATACTTTTGCCACTCACTAATATGTAATATTTGATCATTTTTCCTCAATAAATAAATGACCAAGTGTAATATTTTTGTCTCATTTGTTTAACTGGGTTCTCTTGATCTACTTTTAGGACTTGTGTGAAAATCTGATGATGTTTTAGGTCATATTTATGCAGAAATCTAGAAAAGTTTGAAGGGCTCACAAACTTCCAAGCACCACTGTATATAATATTGTCGATGATTGGACCCAAAAATTTCTAATATGGATTCATCCCTCCACAACACACTTTTCCACTGATCTTCATTCCAATGTTTGTGAGCTTTAGCATATCTTAGCCTTTTCACTCCTGTTTCTTGGCATCCCAATGAAGCTGCCACTTGCTACTGTTGCTCAAGTGTAAGGGTAGGTCACACGAAGTATGTGCAACTGTATCTATAGAAAGTTTTTTTTATAGAAAGCCTATAGAATTTTTTTTCTGATTTTTTTTTATTCAGGTTTTAATATTGCATACATATTTCCTCTATTTTCTGGTTGCATTTTAATAAAGAGGCTGAGAAAAATTGATATATAATTATTATACCATTGTTAAAATTAAATGTGGCCTAAGACTTTTGCACAGTACTTTATATAGCCTATAGAAATTAATCATACCCATTTGAAATAGTCAATTTTTGGTCTTGCAGTGTGAAATTAAAACCTATTTAAATATCCATTTCCAGTTTTATTTACACATGACATTTTGAGAAAGAAAACTGCAACAAGTTCTTCAAATTAATACAAATTAAAAACCTCAGTAACTTGCAGTCATTGGAAAGCAGTTGGAAAAGTGATCAACCCCCTGATTTAATACATTGTAAATATTTCTATATTGGGGAATATTTGCCCATTACACAATTGCTTGCGTAATTGTTTGAGTTCAGTCAAATGTCATGATGTATGGAAATGGACTCTCTTCATTATTAAGGTCAGGATTCTGACTTATCACTCAACGACATCCACCTTCCTATTCTTAAGCCACTGCATTGTTTTTGACAGTGTTTTTAGTGTAATTGTCATGCTGGAATGGCCATCCTCAACTGTCTAGCAGAAGGCTGCAGCTTTTTCTCAGGAATTTTGGTGGTGTTGGCAGAATGCATTTTCCCTTCAATCTTGATCATTTGCCCAGTCCCGGCTGAAGAAAAACTCCCCCACAACATGTTGCCACCAGCAGGCTTCACAGTAGGTATGGCGTGTTTTGGGTGGTGTATAGTGTCGGTCTTTGCGAGAGCGTAGTGAATTTAATTCAGTCCAAAAAGTTCAATCTTTGTCTCATGTAACCCCTGAAATATGTTGTAAATACAGCTGGATTTCATTTCGATATTTATATTTTCCAGGATGTAACATGCCAAAAGGTAAGAATTGGCGCAGGGTATGATAATTTTGATAAAGACACGTGTGTATGTACAGTACATTTACAGCATTTAATAGATGCCCATATCAAAAGTGACTTACAACGGCGAGCAGTTTTATAAGGTACAATCAAAGTAATTCATGGGATTGCTTCAGGCCTCAATGGTGGAATTTAAACCATCAGCCTAATGGTCAATAGTCGAGCATTTTAATTGCTGCGCCAAGCCAGTTTCAAAAAAGTAACTTGGAAGACCTACATAACACTGATCATACTGAGATGTACTTCTGCTCTGTCATGTCACCTTAACCATCTGCATTTTGTGTAAACCGCAGGTCAGCAGTAGGAGTTGCAGGTTCCAAACAGACCATGTTCTACGCAGAGGTGTCGGATGAGAACCGTGTTGGCGAGGGTGGTGGAGAACCTCAAGAGGGCGAGCTGATCGAGGTGGTCAAAGTGCCCCTGCACGAGGCCATGACTTTTGCCTATGATGAGAGCATCCCAAAAACAATGGGGGTCATTTTCAGCTTCATGTGGTTCCATAACAATGTGGCACCCAAGTATAAGATCTCCACTAATGTGTAATGAGTGATGCTGCTGATCCTGCAGTAACCCTATGTAACTTTTTATACATGATTAATCCGTTAGGATACTGTATATGTACTTTTCTCTTTTCAAAATCTTTCTCTGAATTACGATATTGTTTTAGACTTTGCCTCAAACTGATGTAAGCCATTCTTTTTCCTTGGTAGCAGATGAGTAGTAGTGAAAAACAGTATTTTTTCACTGGAGAGTACAATGTTTCTACAAAGTACAAAGTTTCTAATCTGCAGACCTGTTTTTGATGTCCTGTATCGGTACTGAATTAGATTTTTCTTCATGTACCAAGAACTAGCTAGAAATACTTTCCCTTTGATCAGTATTACAATGGTTTTGATTGTACGCCAAATACACGAAACTTCTACCAGTAGGAGCCGCATGGTCTAGGCAAGCAGCATGCCACGAATTCACATTGTAATGTAACATAGGCTATATTTCTGGGTTTAGACTAAAGGAAAGTTATTTTACTTACTCAAGAAGCGATGGATTATTGGACTAATCCGCTACTCGTTAAGTGGAGGATCACCTCCATTTATTCCCTCTACCATACCTCTTTCCACAGGATACAGCTGGTTCTGGACTGGAGTGAACTTTGTTGAACTGTACTGTCCAGTGAAAAAGCACTATAAGTTGCCATAGACCTAAATGGTCATTGTGAGTTTGATTTGTGAAATGCCGTGCTTTGCTTTTAATGGGGTTTTGTAGCTGGAGCTCTTTATAAAATCTTACCTTGGTCGTTAAAGACAGTCTGCTCTCTTTTTTTTTTTTTTTACCTTTTTAAAGCTGTACCTAAAACCTTTTTAAGTTGTACATATCATGGGGTAGATTCAGGAAAGGAATCTCTGACTTTTAAGCAGAGGAATAATAAGCAATCAAGCAATGTTCAGCCCGGTTTGGTCCAAAATGCATACACAAGAGTTCTTATATAGCCAGCTACTTGAAGACATGCAGTTGACTCTTAGAAATTTAACAGCGGTAGGGTTGTTCTTAATTGTGCACAGAAGAACCAGGTATTTCTCAGGTTAGAGGCACATTCAGGGACATTGAGGATGAGAAGCAATGCTCCTTATCAAAATAAGCTGGTGTTCCCTTCAGAAGTTGAACTTAAAAAAGAAATGGGGCTATAGGTTTGTTGTTGTTGATGCTATTTTCTCAACAAACTGCCTCGGTATGCATAAGTAACCTTAACCTTTCCATATTCATAATGTAATACATTTCAACATTAGACGTAGGCTGCCTGAGTCTTCAGAAACTCCAGAAGGTTGGTGTATCTTATTGCTTGCAACAGTCATGAGTAATTGACAATTGCTATTGTAGCTCATAATAATTGTAATCAGAGTAAATATGATGATGGTGAGGATTAAGAGTAATTACAGCGTCATCATGTAGATATAGTGTCACCTTGAAGTCTTTGACCATGTTCTTCTCTAGAGTTTCAGAGCTAGTTTGGCATAACCCTTTCACATCATTGTTCTTTACCTATACTATGCTGGAACTGAATAACGTGTTTTACAGTGAACGTATTTAAACACATTTAAAAGAACTGTATTATATAGTTTATATAATATAGTAGATTATAGGTTATTCTCGACACATTATGTCATAAACAGTGTCTCTCCTTTAGTCATGAGGACTAACATTGTGACTCGGTCTGTGAAAACATTTTTGAAGGTTATACATGGTGTTCATGCATTTTGCACATATGTCCGTGTTTCTCTTCCAAATCTGATTTTGCCATGATTTGTTTACATTGTTATTACTTTCTTGTTGCTACGTTTCTTGATGCTGTTAGTACTACATTATGGGGATTTGGGTAATATATTTGGAATTTTAAAAACAAATGTAATAAGCCATCATAAATAGTACAGGGTATACCTGAGTTGATCAGAGATTCATTTATAAAATTACTAAACGGCTGTCATTGGTTGTTATTGTTTTGTCTTAAATTTGTGAATTAAGGCACTGACTGAAACATACATTCCTTCTTTACTGTTTTGTTATTTGTATTCTGTGTAAGGTTTAACATGTTTAAAAACCATGGATGCTTACATAAATGCCTTCTGCTGTCTAGGCTTCGTGCAGGTATTTCAAAATCTAGATGTTAAATTCAAAATGAGTGCCTAGATTGGGCACACTATGAAGGTGTCTATACAGTGGTGCTTGAAAATGTGTACAGCCTTTAGAATTTTCTGTATTTCCACATAAAACAACCTAAAATATCATCAAATATTCAAATATTGAAGGTGGATAAAGAGAACCAATTTGAAGAGAACCGGTGGAAAGACTTGTGTCCTTGGAGTTGTTGTTTTGCTGCATGACCCATGCTCTTTTGAGATTCAGTACACAAGTCCTGACATTTTCCTTTAGAAATGATGGCAAGCCATCCTGGCCCACATGAAGCAAGGCAGTCCCAAATCATGAAACTACTGCCACCATGTTTTAAGGATGGGCTATGGTTTTTGTGCAGGTATACAAGGTTTCTCTTTCTGCAGAAATCATGCTTCCCATTAACACCATTGTTGTTCAATGTTCTCCTGGTGGTGGTGTCATGGACATTTAACATTATCCAATGTGAGAGAGGCATTTGGTTGCTTAAAAGTTATCCTGGGTTCCAATATGACTTTGTGGACTCCTGGAGTCCAAACTCTTTAGAGATGGTTTTGTAACTACAGTCGTATGAAAAAGTTTGGGCACCCCTGATAATTTTCATGATTTTTCCTTATAAATCATTGGTTGTCCAGCTCAGCAATTACAGGTAAATATATCATATAGCAGCTGAACACCGTGATATTTGAGAAGTGAAATTAAGTTTATGGTTTTACAGAAAGTGTGCAGTAATTATTCAAACAAAATTAGGCAGGTGCATAAATTTGGGAACCCTTGCATTTGAATACCTTTAGCATTAATTATTGGAACACAAAATTTGTTTTGTAAACTCATTGACCCTTGATCTACATACACAAGTGAATCCAAATATGAGAAAGTGTTAAGGTGGCCAAATGGAAGTTTTTCTCCTCTTTGCATCTTCTCTGAAGAGTGGCAACATGGGAGCCTCAAAACAACTCTCAAATGGCCTGAAAACAAAGGTTGTTCAACATCATGGTTCAGGAAAGGGAAAAAGCTCTCTCCGAGATTTCAGCTGTCAGTTTCCACTGTGAGGAACATAGTTGAGGCAATGGAAAGACCACAGGCACAGTTCTAGTTAGGAACTCCCGAAGTGGCAGACCAAGAAAAATCTCAGATGGGCAGAGGCGAAGGATGGTGAGAACAGTCATAGTCAAGCCACAGACCACCTCCAAGACCTACAACCTCATTTTGCTTGCAGATGGTGTCACTGTTCATCGTTCAACTATACAGCGCACTTTGCACAAGGGAGAGAGGCTGTACGGGAGAGTAATGCAGAAGAAGCCTTTTCTGCAGACACGCCACAAACAGAGTCACTTGAGGTGTGCTACAGCACATTTGGACAATCCAACTTCATTTTGGAATAAAGTGCTGTGTACTGATGAAACTAAAATTGAGTTATTTGGACATAACAAGGGGCGGAAAAAAATAGAACACAGCAGCATCCCAAGACAAACACTTGCTACCCACAGTAAAAAATATTGGTGGCGGGTTCCATCATGCTGTGGGACTGTGTGGCCAGTGTCCAGGTACTAGGAATCTTGTTAAAGTTGAGGGTCGCATGGATTCCAGTTAATATCTCCAGATTTCTTGAGAACAATGTTCAAGAATCAGTGACAAAGTTGCACCGAGGCCAACGGCCACCCCAAAACCCTGCTCAAAATCTACTAAGGCATTCATGCAGAGGAACCAGTACAACGTTCTGGAATGGCCATCTCAGTCCCCAGACATGAATATTACTGAAAATGTGGGCTGTCCATGCTCGGAAAACCATCAAACCTGACTGAACTGGAGATGTTTCTAAAGAATGGTCCAAAGCACCTTCAACCAGAATCCAGACTGGAAGCTGTAGGGAAGCGTTTAACGATGCGGCTGTTATTTCTACAAAAGGAGGATCTACTAAATATTGATGTCATTTTTCTGTTGGGGTGCCCAAATTTATGCACCTGCCTAATTTTGTTTGAATAATTACTGCACACTTTCTGTAAATCCTATAAACTTCATTTCACTTCTCAAATATCACTGTGTTCATCTGCTATATGATATATTTAACTCAAGTTGCTGATCTGAACAACCAATGATTTATAAACTAAAATCATGGAAATTATCAGGGGTGCCCAAACTTTTTCATACGACTGTATTTTCAGCTTGATTGACATCAACAAGTCTTTTTCTGAGGTACCCTGAAATCTTCTTTGTTTGGTCCATGATACCCTCCCACAAACGCATTCTGTAGATTAGATCCATATTCTTTTAATACAAACGGGCAGCCACTCACTCCTGATCGAAAGCCGATTGATTGAAAACACCTGACTAATTTCATCTTCAAATGCTAATCCTAGAAGTTCACATTTTTCCCACTCGCAGATATATAATATTAGATAATTTTACTCAGTAAATAAATGACCAACTTCAATATTTTGTCTCATTTGTTTAACTGAGTTCTCTTTATCTACAATTAGGGCTTGTGTGAAAATCTGTTGATGGTATTTATGCAGAAATATAGAACATGAACAGCTCAGAAACGTTCAAGCACCACTGCACATCTAGATTTAACCAAATTAAATACATTTTTTCCACTGCACTTCAGAAAACATGAGCTGGAGTTCTAGGTCAATTACCACCAGCTTACGATTAATAGTGTTAAGTTAAACATGATGCTATGCTGCATGGCCATAAGTCTCTGGACATGCGGAACATTACATCCAGATTACATTTTGCAACATGACTGGCTTAGATTTACCCACAAGAGCATTGAAAGTTAAGAACGGAGCTGTCGGGGTGGGGGGTCTTGGGGTCATTGTCATGCTGACACATGCAAAGATCTTCCCCAAGCTCTTACGACAAATTTGGAAATATGTCATTGTATACTGTAGCATATAGCACTGGAACTAATGAGTCCAGCTCAACCCATCAGCAACAAGCTCAGGCTATTAATCATTCCTCCAACTCAGACAGATTAATCATTCTAAAGAACATGTTTAAACGGCTCAATATCCCAATTGCAATGTGCTTTAAAACAGACAATGACTGCATTGTGACCATAAGGTTCTGCTGCTGTTTAGACATGGAGAAACCCATGTCTATAAAGTCAATGAATGTTCTGACATTTTGGCATAAACTGTGCTGCTGTGATTTTTGAGAATGGCTTCTGAGTTTGACTGACTGTTCTATTGAATATTTTATTTTATTCTATTCTATTCTATTGGGTTGGTGCCAAACATGAACACTTTGGGCACTTGGATTTTTGATGCCAATGGAACTCATATTTTTAGTTTTCTAGTACAGTATCTTCTGGGTTTTAGTTTTTTCCCCCCAATGTTGTGCTACTCTGAGTAACCTTCTAACAAGTCCTGAAGTCCTGAGATGTTTTGTTATTTCAGTTGGGCATCAGTTTTCCGGTGCCAAATGTTCTGTTTTTGGATGACTGTTTTTGTAAACAGCTATTTTTGTTACATGAATTGCTGTTGTTTGAGGTTCAGGACCTCCTAACAGTCCTGTTGGTGGCAAACTTGAACAGGTACCTTTGTTACTGAAACTGAGATGTTTGGTTGTTTACCTGGCCATGTCCTGACTACCTTATTTTCAGTATTCTGGTTCCAAATGCATTGATTCTTGAGAGCTGTGTGTATGCTCTTGCATGTTGTATGACTCTGAGTACCATTCTTACTAGTCCTGATGGTACCAAACATGGCACATTTGGAGCTGAATTGATGGTTAATGGAACAACTATAGTTTTCTGATACCAAGTGTTCTGTTTTTTTAAGAACTGTTTTTGTAAAACGTGATTTTTGAGAAACCTTTATTCTCTCCTATGTTATAGGATCCTGAATACCCTTCTAACTGGACCGGTTGGTGCCAATTAGAAACATGTTTGGTATTCAAACTTGGAGGTTTGGTGCTAAAGTGATGGCCATATTCTGTAAAAATTTTCTGGTTCCAAATATTTGTAGTTTTCTGCTGTACATTTTTGTGAAAGAGTAAGTTTATGCTGTTGCATGTTTTATGACCTTAAGTAACTAGTCATGTTAGTGCCACCGGATGAGTGGCAGAGTTTTAGGGCACACTCACACTATGCGATTTGTACCGTGCCTGAGCAGGTTTGGGTTAGATATAATTTATAATTGATTAGATATAATCTTGATCTGGTGTGGTACAAGGCAACCAGGCATAGTGTGAGTACACCCTTAGTTTTTTTTTATACCAAATATTTAGCATGTTGTATGACCTTCCCAGGTACAATTCGCACTGTTGGTCCTGTTAGTACTAAACCTTAACACGTTGGTATTGAAACTTGGATATTTGTTGCTGAACCGATTTGCCACAGAACAACCATAGTTATCTGGAAGCAAATATTTTGGTTTTGAGAACATTTGTTGTAAACATTGATTCTCAAGAAATGTTGGAACAAACTGGGATGTTTGTACCTAAACTGATGGCCATGGAACAACCATGGCTTCTGGTACCCAATGTACTGATATCTTCTGTTGCAGTGGAAAAAATGCATTATACTGTACAAGAATAGGCTTCTCACCAAGAACCTCATTGAACTTATAGATTTCATCGTTGATCTGCTTGGTTATTGCACTAGAACGTTTTTGAATATAAGCACAACGCAAACAGTATGTATATATGTTTACCTTTCATAAAGCTTTTGAAAGGCACTGTGTGTTTAAAGGTTAATTATTTTAACTTTCAATGAATATTGTGTTATTGTATTAAACAAACCCTACATACACATGACTCTTCGTTCTGTACTGAAACTTCTAATGTGATTTTCCCCAGCCCCTTATAACAATTCTTCTGCGTTTAAGCTTTTGTTTAATGTTCCACTTGCTCTGTTGTTGTGCAACAGTAGTTTTTTAATGTTGGTTTCCCATGTTAATAGTACAACAACAGAAAGGATGTATGTTTCATGTTTTTTTTTTAATGCATTCTCACTAAGGCATTGCATTATAAAGTACTGCATGTGCTACTGTATCATATTGATCTGGGTGTAAGACGATTACTGTAAAAACGCTTTGTGGTAATGTTTATTGTTAAAAGCACTATAAAAATAAAACTGGATTAAGCAGAATAAGGTCGTAAACTGCCTTACTTGGATAAAACCCCATCAAAGCCCCATTTACAGTAACTGGTATGCAGCTCTAATGAATGCTCTTACAGAATTCCTTGTGAAAATGTCGTCTCATGTTCTGTATATTAGTAGTATATGATTATTAAGTGTATTGTTTGCCCGTGAGCTTCTGTCTGCTAGCTTCATTTAAAGAAGGTCTCATCGTCTATCACGGCTATCCTGGGACTTAAGGCAAGCTCTGAGTTACCGAACTGTTTCCGCAGGACCTGCAGGAGAGGCTGAGTCGTTAAGGCTCTGTTTGTGTTCACTCCTTTTCTGTTAGGTACAGTGGTAATGATTAGACTGCGTTACTGACGGGTGTCCACAGGATAGTGGGGGTGGACCAGGTGGTGGAGGAGAAGGTACACAAATAATAGCATCAAGTAACTAAGTACAAGTACCACGGCTTTGCTATAGCAACAGCACAGCACAAAACAAGGCACGCGATGCGCGCGCGTGAGGGAGGACAGGAGCGCTTAAGCACGTCTTCCATGCCTGCTTGATATATTTTTCATAGTGCAAAGCGTCCTTGGTATTTCAATAAGCTTCACTTATATTTATATGAAGAGTTTTGTCAATGTCACTCATGCATTGTTTAGAAAACTGTAGTTCCGTGTCAGAGGTGCTTTAAGTTGGATACAATATAGAAAGTAAACTCGAGTCCCGAACGTTGTTTGCAAGTAAGTGTGTGTTATTCCATATAACCAGCCCAGGAATTTAAATTTTGAATGTATTTTTTTTTATTTTGTTTAAGAAAAAAGGGAATTTAAGTGATATTTACACTCAAGCCCACTTCATTAGGTACACTTCATTAGTTCAACTGCCCCTTGACGCAAATATCTAATCCGTCAATCACATGGCAGAAACTCAATACATTTAGGCATTTAGCCATGGTCAAGATGATTTGCTGAAGTCCTTACCGAGCATCAGAATGGGGAAGAACATGGTAGTTGGTGCTAGGAAGGCTGGTCTGAGTATTTTGGAAACTGCTGATGTGCAGCCATTTTAGGGTTTACAGAGAGTGGTACGAAAAAAGAGAAAATACTCAGTGAGTGGCAGTTCTATGGGGGAAAATGCCTTGTTTATGTCAGAGGTCAGAGGAGAATGGCCAGACTGGGTCGCACTAATAGAAAGGCAAGAGTATCTCAAATAACTGCTCGCTCTAACCAAGGTATGAAGAATAGCATCTCTGAACGCACAACGTCATACCTTGCGGCAGATCAGCTACTGGGCTACAGGCTCACCAAAAATTGGACAACAGAAGATTAGAAAAACATTGCTGGTCTGATGAGTCTCAATTGTTT
>JAJAGP010005571.1:0-31655 GCA_025084515.1 Ancistrus triradiatus
ACCTGTGTTTATACTAATGAGGTTATTAAAACAGACTTCTTGAGAGAGTTTACGTTTAGGACAGATGCGGGTAACAGACAGTTTCAATAATGTGGGTTCTGGGTGACGGTGCATGGCTACCAGCAGACAGTTGGTTAAGCCGGTCTGTCTGCTGCCTGACCTCTGCTCTAGATAGTCAGCCCCTAACCAATCGGGCCATAAGACTATGGGCAATGTTGCAGGAAATGAGAGCAGCACCCTCCCGAGTGGGATGGACACCGTCCCATCCTAAAAGGCCAGGCTTACCCTCAAAGGCTGTCCAGACTGTCCAGGCGTGTAATAGTTGGTGATGTCAAAAAAGGACCCCAGGGTAGCTTCTAAGCAACTGAAGTCACACCAGATACTGAAAGCAAAGGTTCACATACTTTTGCCACTCACTAATATGTAATATTGGATCATTTTCCTCAATAAATAAATGACCAAGTAAAATATTTTTGTCTCATTTGTGTAACTGGGTTCTCTTTATCTACTTTTAGGAGTTGTGTGAAAATCTGATGATGTTTTAGGTCATATTTACACAGAAATGTAGAAAATTCTAGAGTTCACAAACTTTCAAGCACCACTGTATGAGTAAAGTGGGTCAAGCACAGACTAGGGAGTTTTTCCTTGCCACTGTCGCCCTAGGCTTGCTCAATTTGAGATTGGACGTAGTTATTAGGAGATAATCTAAACCTGTAAAGTTGCTTTGAGACAATGCTCCATTGTAAAAAGCGCTATATAAATAAATCTGACTTGACTTGACTTGACCCCTGAGGCACACCGTATTTCACTTTTGAGAGCTTAGAGTGTAGATTATTTACATAAACAAACTGGTATTGGTTGGTCAAGTAGGATTTAAACCAAGAAAGTGCCAATACCTTAACACCTCCAATATTTTCTAATCTATTCAGTAAGACATTGTGATCTATAGGGTCAAATTCTGCACATAAATCTAACAGAACAAGAAAAAAACCACATCCACTATCTGAGGACATTAATAAATCATTTAGTACCCTAATGACTGAAGTTTCAGTACTATGGTGGGGCCTGAATATTCATAAATCTCCTTGCCACTGTTGCCCTAGGTTTGCTCAAGTTGAAATTGGCCCTAAATATTAGAAGACACTCTGAAATTGTAACGCTGATTTGAAACAATGCTCCATTGTAAAAAGCACTAGAGAAATAAATCTGACTTGACACAGGACTGACCTGCTTCCACCAGCATGTGATTCTACATGTTCTGCCATCGGCCTGACCTGTCTGTGATACTCTGTGTTCTGCCATCGGCCTGACCAGCTCACACTAGCCAGTGGTTCTCTGTGTTCCACTACACGCTTCACTCGCACCATGTTGAAGGAAGAGTGCTTTCAGCTTGAGTCCAGCTGTATTGGTCACCATTTCTTGATCAGATCAGTTGTAATTTTCATGTGGAATGGGTCTGAATGTAACTACATTGCTTTCCAGCTCACTGGTTCAGTCTGGTGTAGGATGACCTGGCTGACTAACAAGTCTAGAATGACTGATAATCTGATTGTTTCCTGTTCTGATTGTTTCCTGGGATTCATCTTTAAAGCACATAAACAGAAAGAAATAAACTAGCATGAGTCTTCATTTTCTGTTTTAGAAAAACTACCGATTGTTACGGTGTTCTGGTGAAATCTTCCACCGACATGTTTTTCTTTTAAACAAAACTGTTGTTCAACGAGAGGATTTACACATCAAATCGAAAAAATGACACCCTTATTATTTGAATGAAGAAACAAAATGAGATACACTACTTATAACAAAGGAGAAAAGAGTGATTATATATATATAAACCCCAGCATTCTAACCTGAAGTGATGTCTCCCACTAATGTTGTACTTTGCACAGAAATATATAACTAGTGAAAGATAATATGCTTATTTATGTTGTACCTAATGTTGACCTATAAAATAGCATCTTTTTCAGTTACAATATACATTTATGCTTTATTTAACTGTGACTTTCACAACAGGCATGCTCCCCTTTTTAAGTCAGTGAGGTCCAGGTGTCCTTCAGGCTTGTTACATCATATGCTGTATGATATCAAAATGTGATGTGCACCATTCTGTTACATTTATGTGTTTGTGTGTGACATAACCTGACTATTTTTTACTGCTGTTGCTTGTTATTGAGTGAGTGTAGACCATATTCCTGATCATGAGCACACAATGAACTGATCAATAAACTTATGTGGTAACAAATGTCACCATCTTGGTGGTGTGATCTGGATGGTATTCATTCACTGATGATAAATAAGTGAGTATCTCATTCAGTGTTTTTTAAAATATGGGGAGATTTATTGCAAATTGGACCTGTCTTTAACTAGAAGAAGAAGAGCAGTATATTAATAAATTGTATACTTATTGTGTCTTGTCTATTAATTGTATATGTCTAATCAACGAAACCATTGTCATTTATCAACTACTGAATCGTGTGGTAGGACTACTCCTGACTGGACCAATGAAACCATTCCTGACCAATGTAAACATATTCATATAAACAAGATCTGTCAGTATTATCAAAAAACAATGCCTGTTCATCCAGATAAAGTATGGTATTTGTATGAATTTAATTTAAAAAAAATCTGGGTTATTCCATATGTTAAAACGATGAGAATCTTGGCTATGTAACCAGTACTGAGAGTCCACATGTAAAAACTACCAGGCTGAGATTGACCAAATGTTGACCGTGAAGTGCAGTATGTCATGGAAAATCACCTTTCTTTATGTAGACTTTGACTTCTTCCCTGCTGATCTTGGTACAGTCAGTGGCAAACATGGTGAAAGGTTTCACAAAGAAACTGCAACCATGGAAAATAATTACGAGGGTAATTAGACTTCATCAATGCTGGCTGACTATGGCGCAGTTCATAATGTAATATTGGATAATTTTCCTCAATAAAAAAATCACCATGTGTGTTTAACTGGGTATACTATAGCAACCACCTAGCAACACCATAGCAACCACCTGTGATACCATAGTAACCACCTAGCAACACCATAGCAAACACTTGGAATACCTTAGCAATCACCTTTGACACCATAGCAAAATGTCTACCAACACCATAGCAACCACCTAGCAATGCCATAACAACCACTTGGTAGACCTTATCAACCACCTGGGATACCTTAGCAACCACATGGAACACCATAGCAACTGTCTAGCAACCATCTAGCAACACCTTAGCAACCACCTAGCAACACCAAAGCAACCACTGGGACACCATAGCAACCACCTACCAACACCATGGCAACCACTTAGCAAAACCATAACTACCACCTGGGACACCATAGCAACCACCTACCAACACCATGGCAACCACTTAGCAAAACCATAGCTACCACCTGGGACACCATAGCAACCACCTACCAACTCCATAGCAACCACCTGGGATACCATAGCAACCACCTAGCAACACCATAGCTACCACCTGGGATACCTTAACAACCAATTACGAACACTATACTAACACTGATTGGGCCTTTCTGTGTGTTGGATAGATCTTCCAGCAGAATAAAGATCCAAAACAAACATTCACATTCACACAATGACAGAATTAAAGTTTTAACATGAACATCCGTGAGTTCTGCTCTAACTCTTTATTAAGAACCTGTGGTGTGAGTTCAACAGAAACTCTGATGTAACTCTCACTAATACGTCTTAATTATTCATCATTCAGAGGAAATGTTTATAAGCATCCTTATCTCTATACATAACAAACAGAAGCTTGATTATTAATCTGGAGCTGATTGTTGAACTGTTACCTGTCCATCACACCTGTATGAACTTGTTGGACGTTCGGTCTCTAATCTCTGAGAATTCAAACAGTAATACCATGGAATAAGAAGGAAAGCTTAGCGTGAGACGAGGGTATGTAGAGCTCTCTTTGTTCTCACTGCTAGAAATCATTGCAAACATACACCTAAAGATAAATAAGAAAGTTTTCATGCTGTTTGAGGTTAATTCATTTTCTTTATTTAAAATAAAATCTGTAACATTTGCTATGCTGATCTGACTAAATGTCCCCAATTACTACAAACCTCATAAATGAAGGAGTTCTGATTAAACTTTAACCTGTTAGAATTTGTGGTAGAAATTATTTTTCTTGTTCTCTTTATCTATTTTTAAGACTCAGATACAGAAGATTCTAAAGGGTTAGCAAACTTTCAAGCACCTCTGTATTTCAGAAGGCCTACAAAATACATCACTTTGAATATATAAGTATGAATATAGATTATAGAAACACAAAACCCTGAATTTAACTGTTACCATATTAAAAATATTTTGAACTCAACCAAATTCAATCAGTGTGTAAAAAGAGTTAGAACATGTATGTACATGTAATACAACCTCTGCTGGCACAATCACACCCAAAAAACAGGGCAGAATCATTGTCACACGGAAAAAGATGTAACTGTTAGAAATACATGGCACGGCACCTGGCACAGCACCTGGCACTATATGCAGAAAAACTGGAATGCTGCAGATTACTTATTAGGAAAACAATGGACTGTGACTTTATATAAGTGAACAGAACCCATCTCAGGTTAGAGTATCACCTCTGAATCTTCGTGAACATCAGCTGCATCTCCAGCACCTCTGGCAGAAGGTAAGTACGCTTACTATGTGTTAGAGAACAAGCTTTAATGTGTGAAATAGTGGTGGTGAATAATATGAAATATTTTAACCTCAAATTATGATGAATAAAGTTCATAAACTAATACAATTTAATTTACTCTGACATAATGGCACAGTAAAAATGTGATTAAACCTTGTTTTTACTAGATAAAAACAAGGTTTAAAAATGAATTAATTATTTCCAGCCCCAAACATTAAGACTGACATCCTCCAAGAATTAGTGTGTAACCGTCGTTAATGATGTCTTGTTCTTTAAGCTTTTCATATGGAATAATGCATCTTTTTTTCTTGTTCTTTTGTGGCATGACCAGAAAAATAAATTAACATATGATTATTTAAGATACCCTATCACTAATTAAGATTGATAAAATTTTATAAAAGAAAGTGGTTTATCTTTAAATCCAGTTTCAGAACTCAATCTTCAGATCATATGCACCATCCTAATGACACCTAATGGTTTCTATATTTTCTTTTAAAGTTTATTTATATACAGAACAAGCCCTTTACCCTTCCATCGCCACACTTAACCACAACGTTACATATATTTGACCTGATGCATAGGATGGAAAGAAAAATGGATATGGGGCAACATTACAGCAATCAACAACTGCCAAAATGTTTCAGTCTTTTTTTTTAAAAACTCATCAATTTGATAATAAACATCGAATAGCTGTGAGGCATGATAGGGTTTCAATAGATCCTATAAAAGGCTTCCAATACAAAAATCACTGTCTGTTGACCCACACTGTCATGCGGGGGCACCCCTGGTATGCTTCCACTACCACCATGATGAGGAACAGAACACCAGGGAGAGTGTGACTGGACTCATGATGTGCAGTTGAGAGAAACATCAAATATCCAGAAGCAGGATATAAACAAGGTTTTCAGTTGGTAGAGACGCTATTCCCAATATGTTCCAAAAGAGTATCCTTAGTTCATTTATCCCTTCCCCAAACTCTCCAGCCCTTTAATCCATGCAGGTGGTGCAGTTTATGTTGTGAGCTCGATATAAGATACAAATCCAAGTACCTGGACTTAGTAAAGGTTATGAAAAACCTCCAATCACAAAGCTCTGCTAGCCTGTCAGTCACATTATAAAGCAGTGGGTTTGGGGTGTGGCTTTAGAACACAGAAGGCTCACATTTTTATTTATTTATTTATTTATTTTTTTACATTTTTATTGTTGATTTAAAACAGTTATCTTTATAAAGTTATTACAAATAACTGACCTTTCTTTTGAAGCTCACTGAGTAACATGTTGCCATTGATTTGCAGAACCATGCCGGTGGAATACACAGTGAGGGTTTACCGTGATACCTACTTCACCACGGAGAGCATCTCCATCAAACTGATTGGCACCAAACATGACACGAAACCACAGCGCCTCTGCACATTTTCACTCTTTGTAAGTGTTTATTGTTTAATCTGTTCATGTGAATGATTTAACCTCAAAGTCCTTCAAAAGTAGCCATGTGACTGATTTATATCTTACTATACACACACAAAAACAACCCTGCCATGTGCTAATGCTGCACTGTTACTTTACAGAATTCCTTTGTGCTGTATATATATACACACACTCAGGTCAGGGTCAATTAACGTAATCAATTAACCTAACATGCATGACTTTAGACTGTGGGAGGAAACTGGAGTACCCGGAGTAAATCCACATAGACACAGGGAGAACATGCAAACTCCACAGCTGCTTTGAGACAATGCTCCACTGTAAAAAAAAAAAAAGCACTAAAGAAATAAATCTGACTTGATTCCACATAGAAAGAAACAAAGCCGCTCCAACTGGGATTGAACCCAGCACTTTATAACTCTGAGGTGACAGAGCTACCCACTGCGTCATCCGGGAAACTGAGTAAATCACATTATTTACAACTCATTATGGGATGTGTAGTTCTGTCCTTTATATCATCTTAAGTTTACAAGATTGTACTTCTCAGTTTCCCCCTTTAATCTAAATGATATTCTAAATGATATTTGTAGTAGTTACAGGACCGTCATTTTTTAAGACTCCAAACTTTTCATTTCAGGATTGTTTGATATAGTTTATGGGGATAGTGATATAAATTTGCCTCCAGAGCCCCTAACGTAGTGAATCTGACCCTGATACCAGACAGTTTTGTACCAAATATGGCTCAATTTAGGAACTTGTGGATCAGTTATGGCAAAGACAAGTGTATTGCTAACCAAATGTGGCCCAACTGTTGCCAGCCACAATAAAGTTCATCATGGCAGTTCAACAATTAAACTACCATAGGTAATGTGGGCCACATGTGACATGCCGTTCTGGCTGCCATTTCAGTTCTGGCTGTGTACTGGCAGAAAGATTCAGTATGTGGGCTGAAGGAAAAGGTAAGTGTGGCCCAGAACTGTGACATCACTTATTTGCTACTAGGGCACTCTTACAGTGGTATGAAAAAGTTTGGGCACCCCTGATAATTTTCATGATTTTAGTTTATAAATCATTGGTTGTTCAGATCAGCAACTTGAGGTAAATATATCATATAGCAGATGAACACAGTGATATTTGAAAAGTGAAATGAAGTTTATAGGATTTACAGAAAGTGTGCAGTAATTATTCAAACAAAATTAGGCAGGTGCATTAATTTGGGCACCCCAACAGAAAAATTACATCAATATTTAGTAGATCCTCCTTTTGTAGAAATAACAGCCGCTAAACGCTTCCTACAGCTTCCAGTCTGGATTCTGGTTGAAGGTGCTTTGGACCATTCTTCTTTAGAAACATCTCCAGTTCAGTCAGGTTTGATGGTTTCCGAGCATGGACAGCCCACTTTAAATCACAACACAGATTTTCAGTAATATTCATGTCTGTCCTTGTGGACTGAGATGGCCATCCAACCGTTGTTAGCTGGTTCCTCTGCATGAATGCCTTAGTGAGTTTTGAGGCAGGGTTTGGAGTCATTGGCCTCGGTGCATACTTGTCACTGATCTTGAAACATGTTCTCAAGAATCTGGAGAATATTACGGAATCCATGCGACCCTCAACTTAACAAGACTCCTATACCTGCACTGGCCACCACAATCCCCACAGCATGATTGAATCGCCACCAATTTGTACTGTGGGTAGCAGGTTTGGTCCTTGGATGCTGTGTTCTTTTTCTGCTCCTTGTTATATCCAAATAACTCATTAGTTTCATCAGTAACACAGCACTTTATTCCAAAATAACCTGGATTGTCCAAATGTGCTGTAGCACACCTCAAGTGGACTCTGTGTTGTGCGTTCGCAGAAAAGGCTTCTTCTGCATTCCTCTCCATACAGCCTCTCCTTGTGCAAAGTGCGCTGTATAGTTTTGAACGATGAAACAGTGACACCATCTGCAGAAGATGAGGTTTGTAGGTCTTTGGAGTGGTCTGTGGCTTTGACTATGACTGTTCTCCCATCCTTCGCCTCTGCCTATCTGAGATTTTTCTTGGTCTGCCCACTTTGGGAGTTCCTTAACTGACCTGTGGCCTGTGGTCCCCTTCCATTGCATCACTAATGTTCCTCACAGTGGGAAAGCCTGACCAGCTGAAATCTCTTTAAGAGAGCTTTTCCCTTTCCCTGAACCATGATGGTGACCAACCTTTGATTTTCAGGCCATTTGAGAGTTGTTTTGAGGCTCCCATGTTGCCACTCTTCAGAGAAGATAAAAATAGGAGAAAAACTTCCAATTGGCCACCTTAACCCTTTCTCATAGTTGGATTCACTTGTGTATGTAGATCAAGGGTCAATGAACTTACAAAACAAATTTTGTGTTCCAATAATTAGTGCTAAAGGTATTCAAATCGATAAAATGACAAGGGTGCCCAAATTTATGCACCTGCCTAATTTTGTTTGAATAATTACTGCACACTTTCTGTAAAACCTATAAACTTAATTTCACTTCTCAAATATCACAGTGTTCATCTGCTATACGATATATTTACCTGAAATTGCTGAGCTGGACAACCAATGATTTATAAAGAAAAATCATGAAAATTATCAGTGATGCCCAAACTTTTTCTTACCACTGTATTTCTGTTTAATCAAACAATGCAGAGGCATTCTGGGAAATGTAGGCAATAATACAGCAGCAGTTCTTTACAAACACAAGACATTCCAGTGTTTCAGAAACTACCACAAAATGTCATGTTTCTCTGTACGAGTCATTCAGTGCTTTTGTTACCACATAAAGAAATGTAAACAAATAAATCCACTGAGAGCTCGCTGTATGACAAACAACAGTAATCCATACATGTCAGAAATGATAACTAATGGAATAAGATACAAACTTCATTGTATTATTGGTCATTTCATTTATTTTATTGTTAAAAACAGGGTACTGAAACCAAGATATCCTGCCCAGAAAGTGTTGGCAACATCTTGATGGTGGAACTGGAGGCCACTGAGAGTTTCTGGGTACTCATTGTTAAGGCCTGGTTCTGCTCCAAAATTGTAATCAACACCCCAGAAGGAGAAAGAATCCAATTCCCATGCTACCAGTATCTGGACAACAAGAACCCAGTCGTCCGCCTCTTAAGTGACAAAGGTTAGTGAAGCTGCTCCTGCACTTCAGTGTTAGAATATAAGCATAATCATAGAATTATTCACAGATGAATGATAAGGTTTATAGAGGAGAGTTTATGAACCATTTAGAGCTCCATTCCTGAATTAATTCCTTATTAAATGTGTTCTGATCTTCATCCATGTAATAAACAAACACAATAAATAAATTTAAATTCATTGTAGAAGAGCTTAGTAAAATATTGTGAAGATGCATGAAGCTCTTTTGCAGTCTAGCGGTTAAGCTTCTGGACTCCATTGTAAAGTGCTATAGAAATAAATAGAAATAAATCTGACTTTGTCTTTTGCCAACCTGGACTGTCAAAGATTAACTAAGTTTCCAGTAAAGACATGAAAACTCTAATTTTGTACTCAGATTAAGATCAGATCAGAAAGAGTTAATGCAGAGATACAGATCATTCTAGTGGATTTACAAATCGTTTCCTTGTGAGTCTGTACATTTACATGTATTACTTTTTTAATATGTTACACATTGAGCTGATTTCTAATCATTTATATTTTTCTTAGCCTTCATTTCTGTCCCCAGGACAAATGGCAAACTGAACCCTTTATTCCTGTCACAGAGGCAGGAGGAGATTAAAAAGAGAAAAGAGGTCTACAAGTAAGAAATTTGGATTTAGTTTTAAACCAGTAACATAATGGAATGTCATGTTATAGAAAGGGATGTTTCTCTCTCCTGTAAAGAAATAAAAGTGCACATTTATGTTCTTGAATAGTAATGTAAAACATGAAATATATTAATAATTAAGCAGACAAAAATTCAATAAGATATGATTTAAACTGTATTTGGTGGAATGTATTATAATAATGTACCATAATCATGAGTATCTGATGTTTCCTTCAAAGCAAGAATCAGACAGAACCTGTAATAATACTGTCATATATTATGATACACTGACATGACAATGTTGATCCCTATTTAAATTACCTGGTTTGGTGATTTTCTAATGTTCTGGTTTGCACATTTTATTGAATATGTAATAAGTTGATGACTTTTTCAGATCTTACAAAAACACCAGACTTTATCACTTCACATTTCTAAAAAAAACTTATCACATTTCACGCTAAAAACTTTTTCATAAATCTGAATGCTGGTTAATCTGCTGATTTAGTTTCAGCGTTTACACTACCATAATAAATCAGATGTGCATAAATGATTACAGGTGTACAGACGGTTTGGAGTGTTTTTCTGCTACAAGTCTGAGTATTAAGTTGTAATATTCCCAGGATGAAGCTGGGAATGAGAGAGTGATTTGGGTCTTCACCTGATTAGTGTAATTCTTAAAGGAACAGAAAAAAACTTATTGAGCGAAGCATTTATGTTCTCTTCATTTAGTACTGTATTCACTTTAATTAAATCCTGTAATCCAGTAGGTAAGAAGTTTTAACCGTATGAACCGTGTGTTAATGCAGGTGGAAGAAGTATCTTCCTGGATTACCCTGGATTATCGATGCTGCTTCACCTTCTGACTTACCTGGGGAGGATCAATTTTCCTTCACTAAGGAGATTCATAATCTCTACAGCTATGCCAAAGCGTAAGAATCTCGCTAAACTGAGAAACTAATCTATCAGAAATGATGAGGCTCTTACTGGATGCCTGATCCTGATCTGCTCTATCACAGGTCTGCAGAGCTCGGGATTGAAACCTTCACAAATCGTCATGGATCCTGGAAGAACTTGGATGAACTTCAGCCACTCCTGAGGTGTCATCACAACAAGATCACAGGTAACTCCCTCACCTATGAAAATTCAGCACAAAACCCAATTGCAGCACTCTGAGCTTATTCTGTCCTTACAGACTACATCTCCAAGCACTGGGATGAAGATGAGTTTTTTGGCTATCAGTTGCTGAACGGACTGAACCCCATGATGATCGAGCGCTGCTCCAAACTGCCCCCTAATTTGCCCGTTACAGATGAGATGGTCCAGTTCGCTTTCCCAGGGAGCTCCCTAACACAGGAGATGAAGGTACTGCATCCATAACCCATATTTATCTCTGTTCCTCTGAACACATAATAAATGAATGGATTCTAATGTACCCGGCATTTAGGCTTTGATTTTCGTTTATATTTATGTATTTATTTATTTGATATTTATCTGTATATCTATATCAGTATGTAGAGTGTTGCAAAAAAGTATTTAGTCAGCCACTGATTATGAAAGCTCTTCTGTAATTTTCATCATAGGTACACTTCAACTATGAGAGACAAAATCAGAAAAAAAAATCCAGGAAATCACATTGCAGGATTTTTAAAGAATTTTATTGTAAATCATGGTGGAAAATAAGTATTTGGTCACCCACAAACAAGCAAGATATCTGTATCTCACAGACCTGTAACTTCTTCTTGTAGAGGCTCTTCTGTCTTCCACTCGTTACCTGTATTAATGGCACCTGTTTGACCTTGTTATCTGTATAAAAGACACCTGTCCACAGCATCAAACAGTCAGACTCCAAACTCAACCATGACCAAGACCAAAGAGCTGTCGAAGGACACCAGGAAGAAAATTGTAGACCTGCACCAGGTTGGGAAGAGTGAATCTACAATAGGCAAGCAGTTTGTTGTCAATACACATGTACAAGTACAAGGCAACGAAATTCATTTTTATAAGAAACAAGAAATAATGAATACATTGGGAAAGAAGGAGAACTCCTTCCAGCACACAAGCGTATAAACATAACATAGACACACAACTAGCCACTGGTTAGGGACAAGCAGCCATCCGTGTTCGCAGCCGATCGGCACGCCCTGCAGACCCGTCCCGCCGTATTGGTGGGGATAAGCTTACAGTGGAAGGCCTGCAGAGAGCAGGGACCAAAGTAACAAGGCTACCATCAGTAACACACTACACCGAGAGGGACTCAGATCCTGCAGTGCCAGGCGTGCCCTCTACTTAAGCCAGTACATGTCCAGACCCTTCTGAAGTTTACCAGAGAGCATATGGATGATTCAGAAGAGCATTGGAAGAATATCATGTGGTCAGATGAAACCAAAACAAAAATTTTTGGTAAAAACTCAACTCGCCGTGTTTGGAGGAAAAAGAATGTTGAGTTGCACCATACCTACTGTGAAGCATGGGGGTGCAAACCTCATGCTTTGGGGCTGTTTTTCTGCAAAGGGGACAGGACAACTAAGAATGAATGGGGCCATGTATCGTGAAATTTTAAGCTAAAACCTCCTTCCATCAGTGAGAGCATTGAAGACGGAACGTGGCTGGGTCTTCCAGCATGACAATGATCCCAAACACAATGCTCGGGCAACGAAGGAGTGGCTCTGTAAAAAGCATTTCAAGGTCCTGCAGTGGCCTAGCCAGTCTCCAGACCTCAGCCCCATAGAACATTTGTGGAGGGAGTTGAAAGTCCGTGTTGCTCCAAAACATCACTGCTCTAGAGGAGACCTGCATGGAGGAATGGGCTAAAATACCAGCTACAGTGTGTGCCAACCTGGTGAAGACTCACAGGAAACGTTTGACCTCTGTCGTTGCCAACAAAGGTTATGTTACAAAGTATTGAGTTGAACTTTTGTTATTGACCAAATACTTATTTTCCACCATGACCTCTCTCATCTTTCTAAGTAGAAGAACTTGCATATTCAGTGGCTGACTAAATACTTTGTTGCCCGACTGTATTTATGTGTATATATCCATATATTAAACATGTGAGGTGGATGTGGAGGATCAACAAAGATCTAGACAGAGTTCCTCCTTTTGTTCCTGTATCCACAGTATCCACATTTATCCTCATAGAGTTACCTCTTTATTTTTGAACCGTTACCTTCTTCCTGTCATCTCTCTAGCTATATGATTTTCAGAATTAGCTGTGTACATTGTGCATCACGTGAGCTTAAGCACGTCACCTTAAGCACCCTAGTCACAATTCACAAGGATTAGATTCAGATTAGTCCTAATACTAGTATAGAAAGAACTTCCACGACTTCCGGTGGCGCTATGTAGAGGGAGGAAGCAAGTAAATCTAGCTCCAATAAAACCTTACTAAAACTAGCCTCTTTAAGTAATATAGACGACTGATGGTGAAAATAAGTTACAAAGTAGGGCGTAAGGAAACATATAGAAAGTGATGGACAGAAAAATGAGGTCTGCAAGGAAAGAAAATACGACAGAAGGAGCAACCGAAGGAGAGAAAGAAACGACTCGGGGAAAATCGCCCGCGAACGAGGAACAAGACTCGGTAATACTGCTGGAAATTTGCAAACTTAGACAAGACCATACGGACGCAGTAAAATAATAAAATTTAAGCAGTAAAAGAGTAAAAGTACGCTGGCAAGATTAGAAACAAGCATGAAAGAACTAATGACAAGAACAACCTCTCTGGAACACCGTGCCGTAAACACGGAAGAAAGACTGGGAGACAGAACAACGCACCTGGAAGAGTCAGTCACATTCTTAATGCAACAGGAGGCGAAGCTAACGGTAAAATGTGATGACTTGGAAGCGAGGATGAGGCGCAACAACATACGAATTCACGGCATACCAGAGGGAGCTGAGAAAAAGGACACAGTTGGATTTATAACGGACTTCAGTAGTACTTCACTACAAATACCCGTCTCGGAAATTCAGATTGAGAGAGCGCATCGCTCCCTGCTCCCGAAACCGAGTGACATGCCCCTCCACCTGCCATTATTGTTTGGTTCCTGGATTATAGGGTGAAAGACCGCGTAATTCAGCAAGCATGGAAACAAAGGGTCATGCATGAGGGGCGAGTTGTTTATTTCAACCAGGACTATACAACCGACGTTCAAAGGAGAAGAAAACAGGTCCGGGATGTGATTAAAAAACTAAAGGACAAGAACGTGAAAGCGCAGTCGCCATACCCAGCACAGCTGAGAGTACTGCTGGACACTGGGACTAAAACCTTTGCCACGCTAAAAGACGCAGCGCCGATTCTGAAAGAAATGGGAATCAGTGTGGAGGAAGATGAGACCGACAAACTACGGAAAGGAATGGCGCAAGAGAACTGGACTTTAGTCATGAGGAACAAGAGAAAAGGAAAACAGACACAAATAGGGTAAATCACCCTATTAAAAGGAAGAAGATTTTAAACCAGTTGAAAAAGTTGAAATGCTCAATAGCCTTACTTCAAGAAACACACCTGATGGAGAGTGAATGTAAAAAACTGAAAAGGGAATGGGTAAATCAAGTATTCTATTCCTCAAATGGGAAAAAAAGAGGCGTAGCGATATTAGTTAATAAGTCCGTACCATTTACTGCAGAGAAGGTAATACAAGACAAAAGGGGAAGGTATGGAATGATAGTTGGATACATAAATGATATGACTCTTACCATATTGAATATATACGCTCCAAATGAGGAGAAAGACTGTTTTTTTTAAAAACATATAGCAAATCTGATTACAAGCAACGGAAAGAGGATGATGATAATGGGTGGAGATTTCAATGTGGTACAAAATGACAAAGTAGATAGACTACCACCAGGGAGGGGCCCTAATACAGCAAAATCTAAAGCATTAAATAATTTAATTAAAGAAATCGGTCTAATAGATCCGTGGAGAAATAATAATCCAAAAGGAAGGGACTTTACATTTTACTCAAATCCACATGGAAGCTATTCAAGAATAGATTTCTTTTGTGTCTCCAAGCAATATATGCACAAAGTTACGAAGTGTAGCATTGACAGTATTACTATAAGTGACCATGCACCGGTTATAGTAACAATAGAAATAGATAAAGAATTTATATATAAATACTGGAGACTGAATATATCGATCTTGTCAGGCGAGAAGGTAGTACAGGAAATGAAAAAAAGTTTACAGGAATATTCTGAGATAAATGACAATGGAGAAGTATCACCATCAATCTTATGGGAGGGTGGGAAAGCAGTAATGAGAGGGAAAATAATAGAAATAACATCTAGATTAAAGAAAACACAGATGGAACTACAAAGACAATTGGAAAGTAAAATTAAAGATTTGGAATTAGAGCACAAATGAAAAGGAACATACTTCTAGAATTGAAGAACATCAGGAACAAATTAGATGAACTTCTAACACACAAATCTGAAGGAGCTCTACGCTTCACAAGTCAGAGATATTATGAGATGGGCAATAGGGCAAGCCGTCTATTAGCATTCCAACTCAGGAAAGCTCAAACAAATAGGATAATCCCAAAAATCAGACATCCTACTTCCAAACAAATTCTAGGAAAACCGAAAGAGATAGCAGAGGCCTTTGCAGAATATTATAAAGAATTATATAATGATTCAGAATCTGACTTAACGTTCAAGAACACACAAACATTTCTTAAAAAATCTACCAACATCTACCAACATTATTGGAAGAAGAAGCAAATGAAATTATTCAACCTATATTAAGTCAGGAAATTATCGACGCAATAAAAACTCTTAAAAACAATAAATCCCCAGGCACAGACGGATTTCCAGGAGACTTCTATAAGACATTTAAAGAGGAGATTACACCAGTGTTAGTTAGAGTTTTTAATTACTCTCTATCTGCAGCAGATCCACCAAGGACTTGGTCGGAAGCCATTATTTCGGTTATACGGAAAGAAGGAAAAGACCCAATTGAATGTGAGGGATATAGACCTGTTAGTTTGCTTTGCATGGATATGAAAATATTAACAAGTATAATGTCAAGTCAAGTCAAGTCAGATTTATTTATATAGCGCTTTTTACAATGGAGCATTGTCTCAAAGCAACTTTACAAGTTTAGATTATCTCCTAATAACTACATCCAATCCCAAATTGAGCAAGCCTAGGGCGACAGTGGCAAGGAAAAACTGCCTAGTTCACAAAGAATGCAAAAATACATAACGAAATTGATTAAGACAGACCAAACAGGATTTATACCGGGACGACAAGGTGCTAACAATATTAGGAGGACATTGAACATTGTGTCATGCACAAGGAAGGACTTACAAACAAACATGATGCTTAGCCTGGATGCACAGAAGGCATTTGACAGAGTGAATTGGAAATTTTTATTTCATACATTAGAAGCTTTTGGATTTCACCCAAATTTTATAAATTGGGTAAAGGTAATATATAAGGACCCAAAATCACTGGTAAGAGTTAATGGTTGCTGTTCAGAATTATTTAATCTCAAAAGGGGAGTCAGACAAGGAGACTGTCTTAGTCCACTACTATTTGCAGTGAGAATTGAGCCAAAGGCTGAATCAGTAAGAATAAATAACGATATAAAGGGTATAAAAGACATTGGGGGGATTGAACATAAAATATATCTATTTGCAGATGATATATTATTGTACATTAGTGACCCCAATTCTTCTATTCCAGCATTACTGACTAATTTAAAGGAGTATGGGGAAATATCAGGATACCAAACTAATGAATCCAAATCAAAAGCTATAATGCTCTCAGGAATGTTGCCAGAAGAACTAAAGGAAAAAGTACATTTTAAGTAGACGGACAAAGCATTTAGATATCTGGGCATTATTGTTACACCTACAACTTCAGGGCTATATGAAGAGAATTATGGAAAATTAATAAAGATATAAAAAGGGACTTGGAAAGATGGGAGATACTGCCCTTGACTCTGACAAGAAGAATAGAAACTGTTAGAATAAATATTCTACCAAGAATGTTGTTTTTATTTCAATCATTACCAATATGGATCCCCAGCTCTACTTTTAAAATATTAAATAGACATATATTGAGATTTCTGTGGCAGAATAAAAAAAGCTAGAATTAAATACAGTACGCTCCTTTGCCCAAAAGAAAAAGGTGGGTTAAATCTACCAAACTTCAAACACTATTATTGGGCTGCACAACTGAGAGCTATAACAATGTGTATAACTGAAGAGACAGACTCGATATGGGTAGGAATGGAGAAAGGATCATGCCAAACAATCCCATTGGAATCACTCCCATTTGTAGAGGAGAGGACTCGCAGAAAATGAAAAATAGGAAACGAATGGATCAAGGTAACAATAAAAATATAGACACTGATTAGAAAAGTGTTAAAATTGTCTAACTCAGTCTGCAAAGTCACTAAAATAGCAACAAATCCAGAATTTTTACCATCTATTATGGATAGAAGTTACGTAAGATGGGCAAATAAAGGGTTAACATACATCTCACAATTGTTCAGTGGGCAAAGTATGAAGTCATATGAGCAACTTAGAAGAGAATTTGACTTGCCAGTTCACAACTTCTACAAATACTTACAAGTAAGACATTACCTTCAGCAACACAAAGAATGGGTTTGCCGAAAACCATCAAGGTTAGAGGAATTATTAATAAAATATGTGGAAGAAGAAACTAAAAAAGGTATGATATCTAGATTGTACAAAGCGGTACAGGCAGATTTCAAGATTACCAATAGGGAGGTCAAAGAAAAATGGGAATTGGAAGCAAATATTATAATAACAGATGACGAATGGGAAGAAACACTCAAAGCAGGACATAAACTAACTAATAGTCCCATGTGGAGGGAATTTGATTGAAAAATAAAAATGAGATACTTCACCACCCCTCTCATTACATCAAAATATAAAAAGACATCAGGGCTGTGCTGGAGAAATTGTGGACAGGTTGGGGACTTAACCCATATACTTTGGGATTGCCCTAAACTAATAAGATTCTGGCGTAACATCCAGAAAGAGATTGGCGACATCTTAGGAATAACATTTACACTAGACCCGGCACTGTACATATTAGGTATATTGCCGAATGACATGATTGAAAAAGACTGTGCATATCTACTGAGAATTTTGCTATTGGTGGCAAGGAAAACAATAACAGTGTGTTGGTTAAGACCTCAACCCCCCAGCATAATGCAATGTAGAGATCTGGTAAAAAAAAAAAAAAAAAGGTAGTAGTTATGGAGAACATCACAGCAAAATTGCAACTAAGGTCTGATAAATTTTATAAAACATGGTTACCAATACTGACTAAACTGTAAAATTTGTTAGTGCCTCGTATTTAATTGCTCTTTATTTTATGTATGGGTGTAAACGTATATATTGATTTTTTTAATTTATTTTTTTATTGTGTATCTGCTAGCTTTAAACAGAAGTGGTAATAACAATGTTATTTGACTGCATTTATATATTTTCTTGTCAGAGGTGCTACCGGTTCGACGCTAGAGGTCAGCGTTGAGCTACTTTTGCCGGTGCGATCTCTGGCAGCTTCTGTAATCGGCCGCCTCGTCAGTAAGGCGGCTGATTACAGCTAATGATACTCACCTGCTTCCTTTGGCTATTTAAGAGCTTCGCCAGTGAAAGTAGGTGTTGGATCATTCCTCCATTCCAACACGCCGCTTATGCCCCCGATCGCCGCTACGGCATTTATTTAAATAACGATCGCTTTTGGCTGTTTTAAGCGTATTTTTGGAGACCTCACCCGTCTTACCCCCCGCTCGTTACAGCGCGCTGCGCTTCCGCCTTTTGTTTCATTTCTTTCATTGGTGTTATTTATTTTATAGGGATCAGCAGACAATCTGCGCTCGCGCAGGAGCGTATGATTTCGTAGCCCAGTGATGCGTGAGGTAAATCGATAGGGAATTAGATAGTGTAGGCAAAGTGTTTTTGCGCTGTTTAATTTCCATCTCGCAGCCCCTCACTGTCTGCTTCCTCCCCTCGTGCTTCCACTGCGCTACACGCCGTCTAGCGCTCGGGCCACGCCCCCCTCTGCCTTTCTTCAGAGCGCTCAGCTTCCCCTCTGTGTGTGTGTGTGCGTTCAGCTCTGATGTAAGTCGGGGGGGATTCCCTCCGCCTTTCCCGCTCTCCCGTTTAAAGCGCGCCTGTGACGTCTCTGTGTGTGTGTGTGCAGCTCGCACGTTCGCTGTTTTTTGCACGCACACAGAGACTCACCTTTCTTTGTTATTTATTTATTTGTATTCATTTTATTCAGTTTATTTATTCCATTCATTTCAGTTCATTAATACCATCTGGTGCTAACTCCATTTGGGTCCCAAACCCTTCTTTTTCAGTTTTGACGGTTCATCATTGTTTTAGATATGGCGAACCGTGACATTTCTAGAGCTAGATTATGTATGCATCTCATGTTGAAAGTTGTGTGTATTGTTTGAAGTTTTACAATAAATAAACAATTAAAAAAAAAAGAAAGAACTTTCACTAGGGAATCATCTTTGATAGTTTAATTTAGTCTAGAACTAGGCTTATCTGAAAAATCAACCCTGGTATATTTTTCATCTAGAGTTATGGACCAAATCTGGCCTTCCATATGTGTAACAGATGAATGTTTTTTGGAATTTTGGTGAAGGAGCTTGTTGTCACATCCACTCACACATCTGCACATTACGCCTTCTCTCCCTTTCTCTCTCCTCCTCCCTTCGATCACTTGCACCTGCCTCTCATTTTCTAGCACTTCCTCATCTCTATATATACACTTTTCCCTTCCTCACATTCTCGGCTGAGTCTCGTGGTCACCACCGCATCTCTAGCCCCTCACTCTTCCTAACTGTGCGCTTCTTTCGACAGCATCGCTCTCTCGACCTTCTATCTCTATCCTAGTCCTGTCGTAACCATGCCAGTCGCCCTACCTATTCACCATTCTATCGATCTTTTCTATCGCTTCTCCTAGATCCAGTCAGCCCTCGTTTATCGCACACTTACCTTATTTCTCCGCTCGCCCTCGATTACGTTCCGTTATCTCATTGTTTAGGTCGTGTTTCCTCCTTGTCAGTATTCCGGTTAATCGCCTTGATAAGTTCTGTATTCTGTTTCGTTTTCATAATAAAATCACTCCGAGTTCAGCCCCATTACTTCTGTGGATTCAGACAGAAGTCGACGACCTGCTAATGAAAATAAGTGGTCACCAGTTGTGAGAGCTTAATATACTTAATTTACTTCCACATTCACAGAGCTCACTTTTTTTTTTTTTTTGGAGCCTTGTGAACTCCTTTGGTTAAATATCTACGACAATTAAGAGCTACTTTTAATTTCTGATTTCTAAGCATTTGTCCAGCTAATCTCTAATAAATAAGTATAGAGCATTTATTCTATAGCATTTAAGAGTTTATTGTTTCTAATCCTGTACATGATTCTAATGATAAAGTCCTGTTTCCACAGGGCTGAAGGTAATGCTGTAATGCTCCATGTTTCTGCTGCTCCCTGATTTACCTTCTGCAGATGTAACACCGTGCTGTGTTTTGTGTTTTATCAGAAAGGGAATATCTTCATCTGTGACTACAAAAGGCTGAGCGGCCTTGTGGGTAACGTCATTAATAAGGAGCAGCAGTATGTGACTTCTCCACTCTGCTTACTCTTCAGCAACAAGGGAAAGCTGATCCCGATTGCAATCCAGGTACATCTGGATCTGTCTTAAATACTGACTGACAGGTGCCAAAAGTTTTTCACATGCCAGCGTTTGTGTTTCCAGTGTGGTAAACTTAAAAAGACATGGTGCATTAAAATATGCAGTTATATAAGCTTTATCTTGCAGAGGTTAACAGTTTGGAAATGTTCCTCTATGTTTTCTTATAGTTGTACCAGAATCCAAGTGAGAAGAATCCCATCTTCTTAGCTAATGAACCCAACAAGTGGGACTGGATCTTGGCAAAGACGTTTGTGAGGGGCGCTGAGTTCTTTGAACACGAGCTGAACTTCCACCTGCTGCGAGCTCACCTGCTGGCAGAGGTCTTCACCGTCTCCACCATGAGGAACCTGCCTTCATCTCACCCGCTCTTCAAGGTGGAGAGACCCTGTTTCTCTTTCTGTGTGTCTGTTAAAGCTCCTTCCATCTAAGTTTAGCTTCAGAGAGAAAATAATGGAAGTAGACGAAATGCCACAGCTATAGCTTAGCTTTAATTTTATTCACTACTTACAGTGGGGTAAAAAAGCATTTAGTCAGCCACTGATTGTGCAAGTTCTCCTACTTAGAAAGATCAGAGAGATCTGTTCAACTATGAGAAACAAAATGAGAAAAAAATCAAGGAAATCACAATGTAGGATTTAAAAAAAAAATCATGGTGGAAAATGGGTGTTTATTTTATATTGCAAGATTTAGCCTAATAAGGAACAAACTGTGAGACAGTGGAGAATGTGCACACTAAGTATTACACGTGAGCAGTATTACACAGGGCAGAGAGGCCCTGACCCACCTAATTAAACGGATAACAGAAAAGAGATCCAATCAGAGAGTCTGACTGGCACTATATTACCCTGGCATCAAAGTAGGCAGGGGTTTGAATATACAGGAAGGTGGTAGAAATTTCCCCTGTGAGGTACTACTATGAGGTACATTCAGATATCAGGACTCAACTGTACTTTCATCTCAAGAATGACAGAAAATTTGTTGCAACAATTTCTTGTTCAAATACAATGCTAAGAACAATTTTACTGCCCTCTGCAGCTCCTCCTGCCCCACACTCGCTACACACTCCACCTTAACATTAAGGCCAGAGAAACACTTATCTCAGATGGTGGAATTTTCTCAAAGGTAAAGATTCTTTATCATGAGTGAAGTTTGATGGATAAAAAAAGTATAATTTACAGATAACAATAATGTTTCTTTATCTCTTGCTCAGTTCACTGCTCTGGGTTATGATGAGAGCAATAAGTTGCTGCAGAAAGCAGCCTCGACCCTCACCTACAGCTCACTCTGTCTGCCTGATAATATCAAGGAAAGAGGACTGGAGAACATCCCAAATTATTACTACAGAGACGATGGACTGAAGCTGTGGAACATCATGCATAAGTACCACAAAGAACACCTTCAGCTAATCCCAGTCCAGCACTGTTATTGTTTAAACTTAACGTAGTTGATTTATGGTTTGTGAAGGAAAATAAAGTCGTATGCCACCTACTTCAGGTTCGTGGATGGACTGCTGAAGATGTACTACAAAAGTGATGAGGACGTTACAGAGGATCATGAGCTCCACAACTGGATCCATGAGATATTTCTTCACGGCTTCCAAGGAGATGAAAAGACTGGTAAGAACATGCTGATGTTCCTCTGAAATGCCCATAAATTACCCCAATAAGATTATAATCACATTAAACATTTGGCAAAAATCACACAGAAGGTCTGTTTTAGTTTTTCTTCTGACAAAAAAAAAAGTTTGTGTTCATTTTCTATTTGAGAAGTTGTAATGTGGAACCACTGTGGATCAAACTTGTTGTTCCAGCACATCCCACAGATGCTCGATTGGATTGAGATCTTGGGAATTTGGAAGTCTAGTCAATGAGGTTCCGTTGCACCACTGTCCCATTCCAGTACTTGCATACCCAATGTAAGCACTTTTAGTGGTGGACAGGGGTCAGTGTAGTTATGCTCTGACTGATATTTAGCTACACAGCTCTATACACAGCAGGTGGTGCTGCACTGAGTGTTGTGACACATTCCTCCTGCAAAACTGATTTAGCCATTTCTGTGACTTTTGTCACATCAGCTCTTCTGTCTTTCAGACCAAATGAGATGAGACTTTCTTTGCCCATGGACAATGATGATCTTCTGATGCCCAATATCCTCCTGGTTACGACTCCTCCACTAAAACAGTGGCTTTCAGACTTTTTTCTGCTGCGCCACACTTTTGTAGAAAATAATATTTTCAAGCTTTTTTCCGAATTGCCCAGTTGGCAAGCGACCGGAATGTTCACTGTCCTGAACCAAATTTCACTGTCCCAAACAAATCTTTGTATTTTTAAGTTTTAAGCACATATAAATAAGCACACATAAGCTATTTAACTAAGCTTAACTACTATTTAACGACACATAAGCTATATAGCTTCACTACTATTTAGCTACACATAAGCTATTTAACTAAGGTTATTTAATTTTAATATATGTGTACATTCTCCCAATATACTTTTACTTATTCTCTTTATGTTATAAAACTCCCATGAAACATCACAGATCACTATGGTAACTTAATGACTAAATTAAGTTGCCTTAATGACTTAAATTAAACTGCTCACAATCCTACCACTGAGTTGTATTTCTTCTTCTTCTTCTTCTTCTTCTTCTTCTTCTTTCGGCTTCTCCCTTTATCAGGGGTCACCACAGCGAGTTAAACGTTTCCACCTCACCCTGTCCTCCACATCCTCTACTCTCACCCAAACTCCCTGCATATCTTCATTTACCACAACCATATAACTCCTCTTTGGTCTTCCTCTCTGGCTCTTGCCTGGCAGCTCCATCTCCAACATCCTCCTACCAATATATCACGATCCCTCCTCTGCACCATGGCCAAACATCTCAGTCTTACCCTCTCGAATTTTGTCTCCCAATTTTCCAACCTGTGCTGTCCCTCTGATGATCTCATTTCTAATCCTGTCCACCCTAGACACTCCTTAAGAGAACCTCAACATCTTAAATTCTGTCATCTCCAGTTCTGCTTCCTGTCTCATTGTCAGTGCCACCATCTCTAAGCCATACAACAAGGCTGGTCTCACTACTCTCTTTTAAATCTTTCCTTTCACTTTTGCTGCGACCCTTTTGTCACACAGCACTCCTGACACTCTTCTCCACCTACTCCATCCTGCCTGTACTCTCTTTTTTACCTCCTTTCCACACTCCCCATTTCCTTGGACAGTTGATCCCAAGTACCTGAACTCCTGGACCTTTGTGACCACTGATCCCTGTAGCCTGACTGTTCCACCTGCCTTCCTTTCATTTACACACTGGTATTCTGTCTTACTACAGTTGACTTTCATTCATCTCCTATCCAGATACCTCCACCTCTCCAAGTTCTCTTCTACCTGTTCCCTATTCTCACTACAGATCACAATGTCGTCTGCAAACATCATAGTCCAAAGCGATTCCTGTCTGACCTCATCTGTTAGTCTGTCCATCACCAGAGCAAATAAGAAGAGACTCAGGGCCGATCCTTGATGCAGTCCCACCTCTACCTTGAAGCTATCTGTCACTCCTACAGCACATCTCACCGCTGTCACGCTGTTCTCATACATGAACTGCACTAATCTCTATACTTTTCCATCAGCAGTCTCAAAGCAAAAATCGCATCCATGGTGCTCTTCCTTGGCATGAAACCATACTGTTGAAACCACACACTGTCACCTCCTGTCTGAGCCTAGCTTCCACAACTCTCTCCCAAATCTTCATTGTGTGGCTCATCAACTTTATGCCCCTGTAAGTGTCACAACTCTGTACATCACCCTTCTGCTTAAAAATCGGTACAAGTAAACTTTTCCTCCGTTCCTCCGGCATACTCTCATTCACCAGAATTCCACTGAATAATCTAGTCAAAAACACCACTCCCAGCTCTCCTAGACTTTTCCATACCTCAACCGGTATGTCATCAGGACCCACTGTCTTTCCGTTCTTCATCCTTTTCAAAACTTTCCTCACTTCGTCCTTGCTAATCTTTGCTACATCCCGTTCCACAATTTCTACGCCATCCAACCTTCTTTCCCTTTCATTTTTGACATTCATCAACTCCTCAAAATACTCCTTCAATCTTTCCCTCACTCTCTCCTCACCCGACAGTACATTTCCATTTCTATCCTTGATCACTCTGACATGCTGCACATCCTTTCCAGCTCTATCTCTTTGTCTCGCCAGCAGATACACCTCCTTCTCTCCTTTCCTACTGTCTAACCTTTCATATAACTCATCGTAGGCCTTCTGCTTGGCCTTTGCTACCTCCCTCTTTGCCCTGTGCCGCATCTCCTTGTACTCCTGCCTACTCTCTTTAGTCCTGTCCCTGTCTCATTTCTTCTTTGCTGACCTCTTTCTCTGAATAACCTCCTGCACTTCCTCGTTCCACCACCATGTTTCCTTTTCAGCCTTTGCCTGTCCAGAAGACAAACCCAGTACCTTTCTACCTGTCTGTCTAATTACTGTTGCTGCTACTACCCGGTCATCTGGGAGCTCTTTCCTATCACCCAAAGCCTTTCTCAGATCCTCTCTGAATTCCTTACAACATTCTTCCTTTTCAACTTCCACCATTTGGTCCTCTGCTCTGCCTTTGTCCTCTTCCTCTTCCTAACCACCAGATCCATCCTGCACACCACCATCCGATGCTGCCTAGCTACACTCTCCCCTGCCACTACCTTACAATCACCAATCTGTTTTAAGCAACCTCTTATACATAGGATGTAGTCTACCTGTGTGCTCCTCCCTCCACTCTTATAAGTCACCCTATGCTCCTCCTTCTTTTGGAAATATGTGTTAACCACCACCATCTGTCGTTCTAGGTTCCTATCCTTAACACCAAACCTGCCCATCACTTTCTCATCTCCTTTTTTACCAACATGACCATTGAAATCTGCACCAATCACCAGTCTCTCCTCCCTGGGAATGCTCTCAACCACTTCATCTAACTCCCCCCAGAATCTCTCTTTCTCCTCTAATTCACAGCCAACTTGTGGTGCATAGCCACTAACAACATTCACCATTACGCCCTGAATTTCCAGCTTTAAACATATTATTATATCTGACACCCTTTTCACCTCAACGACATTCTTTACATAGTCCTCCTTCAGGACCACACCAACTCTATTTCTCTTCCTATCCACACCATGGTAGAACAGTTTAAACCCTGCACCAATGCATCGAGCCTTGCTACCCTTCCACTTTGTCTCCTGCACACACAAAACATCGACCTTTCTCCTTTGCATCATATCAGCCAGCTCTCTACATTTCCCTGTCATCGTCCCTACATTTAGAGTTGCTATCCTCAGTGCTATATTCTGACCCCTCCTGATTTCTCTCTGTCTCCTCACACGCCTCCTTCCTCTTCGTCTTTGGAAAACAGTAGTCAAATTTTCGCTGGTACCCTGTTTGCTACCAGTGGCAGTTGTTGTTATCCCGGGTCGCAGCCGATACGGTATGGTGAATTATTATGAACTCGCATAATTAATTTGGCAAATGGTTTTCACCGGATGCCCTCTTCATGACACAACCCTCACCATTTCCGGGATTGGGACAGCACTAGAAATTCCCTGCCTGAGCAATCTAGCGGCTGGTTTACTGAGTTTGTATTTCTATGTTATTGCTAAATAAAATTCACATTAAACTATTGATATCTTAAACACTATAATTGGCCATGTCTAAGCATAAGGATAATTGATGTTATAATACATGTTTCAGTGGAAAATCTTTCTCTTTTAACTGTGTGATTGCCGTTGGGACTAACTTGGTTCAGATGAAAATCGGCTTCCGTTCATCGTCATCTGCACAGGCCAGTGGTCAGATGTGCTAACAGATTTTTCATTGATTATAAACACGTTGGTTGTTGACAGGACGTTTAATTGTGTAACTCGACTGACAGTGACACCCAATAATAATATTTGGCTCATTGTGTCTATGAAGTAAAGCTGCTCCACAAAATGATTATTTATACTGAATTTTAAAATTGAAATGAATTTAAAAAATTTAGAACAGGGGCACTGACTTCTGATCAGTTATTCCCATAATCAAACTGACGTTACTAGGTGTGTTGATTTTTCTTCTCAAGGATTCCCAGCAGTTTCTCCAAAACTGACCCGAGGTTATCAAGTGTCACTTGATCATCTTACAGTTTCTGCACAGCACACTGCTCTCAATGACCCCCAGTTCATAAATTTTCTCTCCTTATTAATTATCTGTACAATCTATATTAATACCTATATACATAACACACAAATAGATACGTATGTATGTCTATATAGATATATATATATATATATATATATATATATATATATATATATATATATGTACATTTTTTTTTAAATAATACTTTACTGTATCTTTAATGTTCCAGTTTGAGTTTGGGTCCTGGATGCCCAATTTGCCGACTTCCCTTAGGCGTCCACCCCCCAGTGAGAAAGGAAAGGCTACAGAGCACAGCTTCATGCAAACTTTACCTACCGTTTCCATCACAAGTAATGGACTCACCATCCTGTACGTGCTGAGCTCCAAATCCAGTGATGATGTGAGTATCAATAAAACAACAAATTGCACACAGTGTATTTATGTTCACATGATTAGTTCCTAAATGAGAAGAAGTTACACAACTTCTATAGGAACAAACAGAAACACTTTAAAACATACTGCTAATATACTTCAACACAAGACTCTCTGAATCTCAGTCTTAGAAACTAGTTTAGTTTTTTTAGTAATCTGTTTTTAGTCCAACAGAGAGTCATTGTTATGGGCGGGGGTGGTAGGTAAGCATTTAAAATTTAAAATATCATTGTTATACAAAGATAAGTTCAGTCCATTTTGACCAAGACTTAGGAAATTTATTTATTTAAGTACACTTATGCACCAAGTACACCAGATTGAACTCACCATTTTGTCCAGGAATGGAATATTAACCACTTCTGATCTGACTGACATTTATTAGATCAAAAAACTCGGATTCCTCTCTTTTACTGCTGTATATGTCTATTATCCGACTACTTTCTCATTTTCCTGCTTCTCCCAACGTACTTAGCTTTTTTCTGAGGCTGCCCAAAAACTGGTAAATGTCACTGCCACCCTTCCTCTTGATCATAATGACTCACTGTGAATTAAAGCTGACTGGAATAAACAATAAAACTTCTTGCACTTTATTCGATACAAACACTATCAATGCTATTTATCATAAGCAAGTACAGCTACACAGGAATATGCAATAAATAAAAGCTCCTTCTGTCTACCACACATTACACTAGCATTGCTACAATGACTGACACTTTAATGAGACTTCAGATGGGTTTTCTAATAAATATAATGTAAAGACATTAACGGTAGCTTACTAATCCCATGATCATCTTTGGTTAATTAACTTTCCAGGTAACTTAGTGTTGGTTGATTTTTTTTATACTTTGTACTGACACCTTTCAGCAAAATATTATTTATTTTCACAATTACCATTCCAGCACAAAATTCCATTTTGATGCTACCTTTTCATGTAAAATCAGAGCTGTTATAAATAAAACAATGGGCTGTTTGTATGGTGTTACAAGAACAAACAGCCATTCCAAAAGAAGCGAATTTGCCCAAATCATTTAGAATAAATGAATCTGGTAACCATGGGACACTGATGGAACCTAACATTGTGAAACTAATGAGTGGAATATTTTTTATTTAACTATATTTGTACATCATTATATATATATAATGATGTACAAAAAGAGGATGTTTTTGTTCATTGTGGTTCTGTTGTGTTTTTGTTTCTGCAGCACCTGTTAGGAGACTACAGAAAGGAGCTATTTGGTGAAAAGGAAGCTCAGCAGCACATGGACGAATTTAGGAAAGATCGCAAGGAATTAAGCAAGCACATTACCGGCAGGAACGATGGAATGGAGCTTCCGTATAAGTACCTACATCCAGAATTTATTACTGAAGCTGTACCAGCGATGCTAGAATTTACCCAATCCTGAATCCAAAATCTGAGCATTAATATTGACCTGTAAGAGAAATGAGATCGTTTTGTCTTACATTTCTTTTAATACTACTTACGTTCTTACTTAAAGAAGTAAAGAATTTATTCATATAACCCTAGGGATTTTTTTATCTTTGTGGGAAGCCTGCTTATTTGATCACAGCCTCTCATGAATGTGTGTGTAGGGTAAATACACAACGGTATGGGACT
The DNA here is from genome assembly GCA_025084515.1 of Ancistrus triradiatus. Taxonomy (NCBI): domain Eukaryota; kingdom Metazoa; phylum Chordata; class Actinopteri; order Siluriformes; family Loricariidae; genus Ancistrus; species Ancistrus triradiatus. The sequence continues at coordinate 28,758 of JAJAGP010005571.1, forward strand.
ATCATGGGTATGTACATTTTTAAATCAACATATTGTTAAACATTTAATTAGTCCCACACCGCTTCCATTAATGATCTACATAATCAGCATTTGTGAAATGCTGAAACAATCTAGAATCATCTTGCATCACTAAATTTTGTGTCTCCTGTTTTTCTCCGAATACTTTCAGGTTTAGTTGACGAGATGATCATGAGAATGTAGAGAGAGATGTGAGGGTGGATGTAGGAGTTTTGTGTTAATTTTGTGCTGGTAGAGGGTTTTAATCTTACGTGGTAAAGTGGAAGCTTCTTTTGGATTTGCATGATGACCTCTGTTCTCCCAGATTAAAGATTTAACACTGATTTCATGAGTTCTGTCTCACTGTTTCTGGTGCATGCAATAAAAATGATTAAACTCAAACTTTTATCTGTAATTATTCACAGTCTAAGAGATAAAACAAAAAGACAGATGGATGAGTGTAAGGTTGAACTGTTCAACGGATTTGGTTCTACATTTCTTTTTGAACTTTTTCCATAAACTTTTCAGAAGCCTCAATTCATTTAAGCAAACCCAGCAGCTACCAGAAGGATCACTGCATGAAGAAGTATAATATATCATAAGATTATACCCTAACAACATGTGCATAAACTGAACTTTCACGTTTTTTAAACAAACACAGATCCTCTTATAAAAATGTGAAAATGTCTTAGTGGAGATTAGAAATGATTAAAAAAGTGTACGAAAAAGAATTATGCAACTGTGCTGTTAGTATACTTATTTTAAACTAAAAATAAGTAAGTATGCTTTCAGTTAAATTTTTATGTACAGTGGGGCAAAAAAGTATTCGGTCAGCCACTGATTGTGCAAGTTCTCTTACTTAGAAAGATAAGAGAGGTCTGTAATTTTCATCATAGTTACACTTCAACTATGAAAGACAAAATGAGAAAAAAAAAATCTAGGAAATCACATTGTAGGATTTTTAAAGAATTTAATTGTAAATCTGTTACGGTTCACGCATCGCAAACCCGAAGGCGGCGCCGACCGCGCCGTCATGGCCGCCGGACTAGTACAAATACAGCTTCCTAAACGCCGCCCGTCGGTGAGCTATCGTTCCTCATATGCGAATTCTCCGCGCTGGAAGAGAGTTTTCAGTTGCGATTTACTAGGGCTTAGAGGTACGACTGGTCCGATAAGCGGATCAGCCGAGTAGAGATCGAGAGACTCGAGGTGATTTAATGCCAGGGAATTAGGTAGGAAAGGCTTAGCAACGCTACTGACCTCTCTTCCTCCATCTTTGGTTCCTGCGCTCCTCAGCAGTCGCTTGCCGCCACAGATAGGCTGTCGTTCTCCCTCTGCAAAGCCCTGTATGCATAATCCCTGTTGGGATCCCTCGCCGTACGTGGATCACACGGTCCGGTAGTTTAATATTCCTTTTCCTTAAAGTATGGCGGGACGCTATCGCGTTCAATTCGGCGTGCACGCGCTCTAGGCAGAGACGTCGCTGCTGCGCATGCGCAGTTCTCGGTGAGCGTCACTATACAGCGATCTCTTTCTGCCTACTTTTGTATTCCCCCGCTTTGTTCAGACTACCACGCCATGGGCGTTAGTCTGTTTATAGTTTGTAGTTTTAAAACCTCTCCTTTGAAGCCCCTTTTGGGCGCATATAACATTTGTTTGAGTCCGTTTTAAACGGCCCCTCTGTATGCCCTTACGGTCTTAGCTTTTGTTATCCATACGTCCTCTCGCGGCCACACGGTGTAGTGGTAACGTCATTGCCCCTGGAACACGAGACGTGTGGATCGAATCTCGCTCACAGCCTCTCCTACGAGTGTCTGTGTTTCTCTCGGTGGCAGTGTCGCCATCTCTACATTTTTACCCTAAGGGGTATACAACTATATTTGCTGTCTTGGCAAAGTTATCACCAGGAGTGATATTTCCTTATTCATATTTTCCTGCACTTGGGTCCTCCCTCTCCCACATTTTTCCCTCGGCCAGAATCTTGTCACCTGGTCGGCCCCTAACAGTATAGCGCACCCAGTATGGACTCAGCAGGTGCGCCCTCCCCACCTCCCACCCCAACCGCAGGCGCGGTGCTTCAGCACCATGGGGTTGCCATCGGCAGGCATGAGGAGCAGCTAACCACCCTGGGGCAACAGGTACAGGAACTTACCGTGGCGGTCACTCAATTGGCCGGCAGGTTATCGGGTCCACCTACCCCCCAGGGCCCGCCAGCATCCTCTCTGCCTGCTCCAGCCCCTAGGGCCGTTCCGATGGGGGACACCCCGATTGCCTCTCCCAAGAGATTTGCAGGGGAAGCGGAGCGTTGTAAAGGCTTTTTGCTGCAATGCTCCTTGACCTTCGAGCTGCAGCCCTCGCGCTTTCCCACGCAACGCTCTCGGGTGGCCTACATTATTTCTCTCCTTTTGGGTCGTGCCCTGGCCTGGGCTACAGCCCAGTGGGAGTCCCGCTCACCGATTTGCAGCTCAGAGGCTGCCTTCACTCAAGCGATTAAAGACACCTCTTTTCATCCCCAGGGTCCCCGTTCAGCGGCGGAATACACCATCGATTTCCAGACCCTCGCTGCAGAGAGCGGTTGGAATGACCCGGCCCTGAAGGCCGTCTTCCAGAAGGGTCTCAATGAGGGTCTTAAAGATGACCTGGCCACACGCGATCCTCCGGCCACCCTTAACGACCTCTATACTTTTGCCACATCCTTGGACACCCGCCGACGCCAGAAGGCGCAGGAGAAAACAGCCGCCCGTGGCTCTCGGTACCCTGTTTGGCCCACTCGGGCTCAAGTCATGTACCCCCCGGCCAGCAGGGGCCTCGAGGAACCCATGGACCTGGCCAGGGCGGAATCCCCTCACCAGTCGGGAAACGTAAGGGACAGGATCGGGCGGGGAGGCCGGTCCTAGAAAT
>JAJAGP010005572.1:0-31596 GCA_025084515.1 Ancistrus triradiatus
TTGGGATTGGACGTAGATATTAGAAGATAATGTAAAAGTTGCTTTGAGACAATGCTCCATTGTAAAAAGCACTATACAAATAACTGACTTGGCTATGCAAAATCCATAAAGGCATGATTAGGCAAAAAAAGGCCTATGGATTTAGAATGAGATGGCATAAAATCTCCTGTAGGTGTCCCAATACTTTTGTCTATATAGTGTAAGAATAAACCAGATGAAAGAAAATTTGGGGTTACCAGGGAGACGTCGTCGAGGATGAGCCCAAAGGTGGACGCTCTTTCGGTTAGATCTTCACTGACCTGCCTGGACACGAGCTCTCTCTGAGTGATCAGCTCTCCAGCATCAAACCTGGCCTGGAGACGCCAACCAATGTAGACTTAGTTCGGTTCACATACACATTGATACACAAACATTATGACCACTCTCAGATCAGATAACGCTGATTATCTTGATACTTTATTTATTTGAATTGATTTAATCGTTGCTTTCAGCGTTGTAGGAAGTGGCTACAATGGGATCGCAAGTGGTAGAACTGGACTTTAGCAATGGATGAAGGTCATGCCACTAGGATGCACTGAGAGATGAGGCTGTGGAGGGAGTGTGATGTTCGGGGTAACGCTCTTCTGGGAAACCCTGGGTGTTAGCATTCTCAGCTACATCAATTTTACACGTAGCACCTACTTAAATCGTTGTGTACCAGGTAGTCAATGTTTTGGTGCAGCGATCGGTTTATACACGCATTACAATACTTACCACAACAGCCTTCAGAACTTCAGTAGTGATGGAGGGGAGCACTCTTTCATCGTAGTCCTCTCCAATGCTGGTAAAGATCCTCGGTAGCTGACCCGCTACCGGCCTGAACAATATTCTCAGAGTGATGTTTACATTCTGAAGATCTGAAAAGTAATGTAAAATGAATAGCTGTTACGCTAACATTATAGTAAGTTATAGAAATACTGACAGGACACCAGTGTACATAAGACAGAAATTGAGGTGATAGAAGTTTAAATAAAGTTTCCATCAGGACTGACAGCGCTTACCTTTGCTTCCAGTGATAACAGGAACGTTGCGAGGTCGGGACCTGCAGTCAAAGATGATTGGTTTCTGTACCCAGGGTATGAGAAAGTGTGTTCCCTCTCCAGCCACATCTTCCTGGACTCCTCTAAAGCGGTCAAAGATGACCGCCCTGTGACCAGCATCAACTGTGTGCACAGACACTTTCATTTAGACATTATCCAGAGTGGTATACTGTAGTGTGCAAAAGTCTCAGGCCACCATTAGATTAGAAACACCATTGTTTCAGCAACGGCATAAATAATAATTCATCAGTCTCTATTAGAATACATAACCAGAAAATACAGGACATTTGTATACAGTATTAAAGCTTCTTAAGGCTACAGTGACAAATATTTAGTGTGACCTCCCCTTGTGCTTAAGCAATAGCAGCATCTGGGAGTTTCATCGGGATGCCAGGTTGATCCTTCTACAGTCTGAAGAAACTTGATCAGGGTTTGGTCTTTTTGGAAGGGTAGCAGCCAAGAAACGACTTTCCCGAAAGGGGACCAGGATTGGAATGAATATCAGTGGAAAAGAGTATTATGGAGTAATGAATCGAAGTTTGAAATTTTTGGGTTCAATCGTCGACAATACATTGTATATGGTCTTTATACCGTTGCTAAAACAAATCTAATAGTGTCCTAAGACTATTAGCCTAAGACTGAACAGGGAGCCCCCTCACACCTGATTGTCATCCCATTGATTGAAAACACCTGACTAATTATACTTTCAAATTAACTGCTAATCCTAGAGGTTCACATACTTTTGCCACTCACTAATATGTAATATTGGATAATTTTCCTCAATAAATAAGTGTCCAAGTATAATATTTTTGTTTCATTTGTTTAACTGGGTTCTCTTTACCTCCTTTAAGGACTTGTGTAAAAATCTAATGTTGTTTTAGGTCATATTTATGCAGAAATAGAAAAATCTAAAGGGTTCAAACTTAAGCACCACTGTAGTTGAACTTAAACTCACTGTTTCATGTGGCTTCTCTTACCATTATAAAGGGCAGAGTTCACCACGCCACCTCCTATAGCCAAGGCCAGTCCAAGCTTCCCAATAGTCTCAAACAGCTTTGCCATAGTGACCGAAATTCAAAGGCCTGAAAATAAAGCACAGTATGATTAGCAGAAAAGATGCACAATACACACAACAAGGGAAAGACATTGACAGACTAACTGCTGTACAATTAATTACAACACAATTAGTTTCACTGTACATAATACACAACCTATTTTTCTAGATGCACAGCCTGCAAGGCCATGTGAAAATGTGCATTACTGATTCACAGACTATGCATGATGCCCTCCCCCCCCCCCCCCCCCCCCCCCGCCCCCCCCCCCCCGTCCCAGGACCCCCCCATGAAATAGGGGAGAGAGGGCCCCCCCCCCCCCCCCCCCCCCCCCCCCCCCCCCCCCCCCCCCCCGCCCCCCCCCCCCCCGCGCCCCCCCCCCCCCCCCCCCCCCCCCCCCCCCCCCCCATTTCCCCCCCCCCGTCCCTATGCCAAGGCCAGTCCAAGCTTCCCAATAGTCTTAAAAAAACAAAAAACTCAACAGCTTTGCATAGGGACTCTAAATGCAAAGGCCTAAACTAAAGCACATAATGATTAGCAGAAAAGATGCAACAATACAACACACAAGGAAATACATTTCGACTAACTGCTGATAACAATTAATTCAACAATCACAATTATTTTCACTGTACATAATCACAACCTATTTTTCTAGATGCACAGCCTGCAAGGCCATTGTGAAAATGTGCATTACGATTCACAGGGGGCTATGCATGATGTGCGCGACTATCTGGGACTTCAGATGTCATTTATTGAGCATATTTGTCCAAGCTCAAGGTCAAAACCAAACTCCCCAACTAGTATTAACTCCCTAACCTGGAGTGGACAGTGTCAAGGAAAAACTTGAAAAGGAAAACAAGACAGACCTGGGAAGGACCAAGCTGAAGGTCACGTTATAATAATTGCAAAAAAAAAAAAAAAAAAAAAAGTAAAAAACAAATAAAAGACAAACAGGGCACTCAGATGGCAAAAGGGGCAACATGTTTTGCCCATCACAGTATTGACCCCGGTTCGAATGCTAAAATTTGGGCATTCGTAAACTCAAACAAATGACGCTTGGATGGTGCAGCTCTTGGAAAACTGCAGAACCTGGCATCAAATGCAGAGAGAGATGGACGGCTGGGCTTGAGGGAGGAGAAGCTGGTTGGACGATTATCCCACTGTGCTGCAATAAGATATGGCTGCCAGCCCAGGAAGCTGGACTACAGTCCCCATTCAGGGCACAATCATGCATGCGCCCTCTTTTTTCTCTTCAGTAAGCTTGAACCTCACTGTCAGTCCTTTTGACTATATCCCTTTTCAAGCGTGACGACCTGTTGTTTGTCATATGGCTACTGGTGCACAAGTATATTTAAAAATGGACCCAATCAACCGTTCCTTACCAATCAATCATTATTACAGACATCTGAATTCAGTCATCACACATCATTTTAGGTCCTACCTTGAAGTAGGAGCTAAAAAAGTCCCTCTACATGGCATTCTAAGAACTAAAAATCATTCACAGTTCCTGCAGTGCAAACATGTTGAAAGGGGGCACACCCGCTTCTAAGAAAACTATGAGAAATTTCTCCGATGCAAAAACATCTACTGTGGCTCATCATAAACGCTTATAAGGAGTGCAGTGCCAGCCAAATGTTGCTCAGCATTCAGTCTGCTCACGATGATGTCGCGTTTGTTTTTAATAAAACTTAAAAGGCTGCGCTGTTACGGGTCTCTGCTCTCCTACAATAGACAATGTATCTGGGCAAGGTAGCATGAGTTACACAGATTAATTACCTCAATAATAAGGATAATTACCTTATTAACCACGGACCTATATACAAACGGACGTTATCCGGCGCATACCTGCATACAGGGCACTTGTATAAGTTTGTGCACCCTTCCATATGACCCCCATTGGTGTTTAAGGTCTTAGAGTTTAATGAAGGCTTAATATTTTAAGTCATCTGTGCAGAAATGTTCAATTGAAGTTCATTCCCTACAACCAAACCGCCATAAGATTAAGGTTATCTGACCTGAAAACTGCTTATGCACCATTAGAGGCCTACAGAGCTACGTGAAGCGTAAAGATCATAGATTAAAACCGAACCCCGGCCGGAGTGTGAATAAAACTGAATCCGCACAAACAGTCAAAATGCTAAAACACGAATTATTTATCAATAATAATTACAATCCTCCTTCGTTATTTTGGTGCTATCTGAAACTCCATGTTGGCTAGCACGTCACCAAGCTAATCGCAGATCTATTAGTTTAAAAAAAGGCATTAGCGCTCAAACATGGCACGACAGTTTAAACGTTTACACAAACAGGCAACATATAAGCTTTAAATACTCACAATAAAGTTAATATAAATACTTAAACGTGAGAAATGCACCACAGCGTGATCACTCACCCAGGGTTTTTACGTTTCACCCGTGACCTCCAGGCAAACCCATGAACGCTCGTGCGCTCCGCGCATGCGCACACCTGCGCTCAAGCTCAGTAACTCCTCGATTGGGACGTAGCACTCTGAAAGTCGAGCCGGGTTGTGGTATATAGAGACTGATTATTGGTTCACTGTCAAGCACGTTTACCACTATATACTGTTGACATGCTGGTGATGCCGGTACCATACGTGTAACATACTACATTCACACTGGTATCCAGTGTATTCACTACATACTGCAGTCACGACTTTTAACTTCAGAACAATGCCTTAATTCGTTCTTCATGGCATATATTCAACAAGGTGCTGGAAACGTTCCTCAGAGATTTTGGTCCCATATTGACATGGTGCGAATCTCCTGTCCCACCACATCCCAATGGTGCTCTGTTGGATTGGGATCTGGTGACTGTGGGGGGCCCAGTTTGAGTTCGTGTTCAAATAAGAGAAACCCCTAAACGATGTGAGCTATGTGAAGTGGCGTGACGTGTTATGCTGGAAGTACCCATTAGAAGACGGTACATTCTGGAAATAAAGGGATGGACTGGTCAGCAAACAATACTCAAAGGCTTGTGGCGTTTAAACGATGCTCAATTGGTATTTAAATTGCGCCAAGGGAAAATATCCACAACGCCATTACACCACCAGCAAAAATCGAGACATATCAGACCAGGCAACTTTTCCAATCAATCATATTATCCAATCTTTGTGAGCCTGTGTGGAAATTGTAGTCTGTAGGTCTTCCACTGATGCAACCCACCTGCTTTAAGGTTTGGATGTATTGTGCATTCAGAGATGCTTTTTCTGCATACCTCAGCTGTAACAAGGGATTATTAAAGTTAGTGTTGTCTTTCTATTACCTCAAACCAATCTGGACTATTCTCCTCTGACCCTCTGGCATCAACAAGGCTCACTGGATGCTTTCTCTTTTGGCAACCTTCCCCTAGAGATGGCAACTCCCCAGAGATGAAAGTCCCAGTAAATCAGCAGTTTCTGAAATACTCAGAACCATCAGCCATCTAGCATTAACAACCATGCTATTTTCAAAGTTACTTATCCTCTTGAGACCTCCTTACCCTTCTCGGAGCTCTGATTTTTTTTATGTATAAAAACTGAGCACCGTCTTTGAACAGGAGGTATTTTTGTTTTTGTGAAATGCTCGAGTGTCTACAAATGAGGACCAAGTTAAGCACAATGACGTGTAGCAAACCCAAAATGTCATGTCCTCTTGTGGGGCCACAAGGTCTCAGGAAGTTAAATCACTTTTCTTACTCATTCTGATGCTTGGTTTGAACTTCAGGAGGATGTCTCGACCATGTCTATATACCTAAATGCACTGATTTACTGCCAGGTGATTGGCTGCTTAGATATTAGTGTTAATGGGCAGTTGAACAGGTGTACCTATGTGCCCATGACTGTATACTGGTAGTTAAACTTAAGGTCACCATACAGGTACTCAAAATCCCATTTAAAACTCACTCACTCACTCTTAATCCAGTTCAGGAATCAGAGTGAGGTGGGGCTTAATTTGAGGCATAGGGCACAAGGCAGGAATCAACTCTAGACAGGGCACCAATCCATCACAGGGCACATGCACTAGCCAAATTTTCACTGGGGGCAATTCATGGTTGAAAACCTTTGAGTGTGAGTGAATTTAAGTAATTGTTAGGCTGTAAAATTTGATGCAAATATAAAAAATGGGAAGGTCATAAAAGAAAAAGATATGGTAGATGTTGACACTGACGTGGTCTAGCGGTTAAGGTACAATCAATTCAGGGTTCACATCCCACCTCTGGGACTATTGGTTCTTTGAGCAAGGCTCTTAACCCACAATTGCTTGAACTGTAAGATTGTATCAGTTGTAAATTGCTCTGGATAAGGTTGTCTGCTTAAAAAAATTGTGGTTACCATGGCAGGCATGTGGTTAAGGTACAGAACAATGAATCAGAAGATCCAGGGTTCAAACCTCTGCCAAGATGTCACTGTTCTTGAGCAAGACCCTTAACTCACAATTGCTTAGACTGTACAAGTTCTAAGTGAGTCTGGATAAGGACATGTGCCAAACGAATAAATGTAAATGTAGACCAGTAAGACGTCCAAGTGTCAGGAATGAATATTCACAATATGCGTTGCAAAGAGAAAATGCACAACTGCTGAAAATGCTGATCGGATGGACGTTAAACAACGCATACCTGAAATTTAACTGAATTTGTTTTGAGCTAGGACTCCCAAATCCAGAATATTCTGCTATTAACAATTGCCCGGTGTCACACCTGGGATTTATTTGCTACAATATCAAAAAAAGCTGGGTGAACATACTTTAAGTGTAGGGAATACATCATTTTCCCAAGAGTAGTAGCTTTGTGAGTGAAACCTACAGTACAAGATAAAAAAAACTCCACCAAATGACAGTCTAGAGCCACAGAAATGGGGAGAAACAGAAAACAGGCTAAGTTTATTTACATGGTTATTTGAAGACGGTCCATAGTCAAGCAACGTGGATGTTTCTATCCTGACAGCACCTTAATGATCTTAGGGCAGGCAATTAAAATCATTTTATATAGCCAAGCACACTTTAAATGGTAAGTAAACAAAGGTTTTCTCCAAATCCATATTTGAATTCAATGTACCTGCATAGGATGCAATGGATTAAAGGAATAACAGCATTTCCAATAAGGATTCTGTTCCACATCATGTGTAGCATATAGGTTATAATCATACATATTTTACATGGGTTCCAGTACTGAAGAAAAAAGGTTGGGGAAACTGTCGACAGACACCAAATTTCCCCTCCATTATAATTAAGTGTACATTTTAACTTATTTTTAATATCTCGTACGGGGACCCGTGGTTCAGAGACTAGAGATTGAGTCTTGGTGGTGCCTCAAGCCTGGCCGGATGCTCCACAGACTCAAAATTGACTGTGTTTAAGAGAGGTAAGGTCTGATGGGGATCATCTCTCCCTGCCTATACAACAGCAAGCCCCATTGATGTCAATCAGGTGCCAGCAAAAGATGTTAAAGTGGAAGTGGCATGTTCCTCGAACACCTGTGGGTGAAAAACAGCAGTCCTACTACAGCAATCCCCTCCCTTGGCGGGGCTGCTGCATATCCCAATTGGGGAAGAAAATTGTTTGGTCATCACCCATGCGTTCCAAGTACAGGAGCCAGCTTCAAAGTAAAGACATGATTTTTTCGTATGGCCATTTTATTTCTATACTTGACAACGCGTGAATGATGACTGATGAATATACAGTTCTTTTTGAATGCATGGATGCGTTTCAGGGTAAAAAAGGCCAATAACATTCAAGGCTGCATGCAGATGAGACATTTATACAGCCAGTAGCCAGAAGATGCGTCCAAAACCAGCGTGTGGAAATGGGCCATGGTTTGGATGTGGCCTAGGATGAAGACCACCAGATTCATTACTGAAGATTTACATTCCAACACAATCAAGTCAGTTCACTAATAAACTAGATTATGTGGTTCAGCCGTGTTGGATTGGATCTTAAACAGAGATCTTCTAGATGCATGAGCTACAGAAACGTGGCTGGTGAACAGCATCCTAGAATAACCTCTTGGTGATCATTGGGATGGTTTGGACTCGGGTCTACTGACTGAGTGGTTACATGCAATTAATAATCCGATCATAGTCAGATTTCTTCAGTTATTTGATTATTCAAGTGGTCCTGTATACAGCATACTGCGATCTAGAAATCAGATTAAGAAATCCAAGAGAGAGAGCTGGATTTTATCCCAGTATTCGGATTTCTCATGGTATGTATACCAGTTACCGGATTTCCAAACGGTTGCCAGGTCTGCCTATTCTAAAGATTTGGTTTTATTTAGCCTCTTTTTCATTGACTGTGATGGTTTTTTGTTGGATCTGGCAACTCCACACTTAAAAGTGCAATGGAATCAAACACTTGACTCAAGAAAATGAAGAATTTGATTATTTAATATTCCATTTTGAAGTTTGTCACATTTCTGTGAGATTACTGGCTGGTTGCAAAGTAGAAATCCGATTACTGCCCGAGCCATGTACACCCGGAGCTTTCCCATTATCCGATTACTCCAGTGCATGTATACTCGTTGATTGGATTACTGACAAAATCTGATTTTCTGCAGTTATCGGATTATTAAGTGCATGTGAACACTCATTGGGATGGCTTGGACTCAAGTCTATCGACTCAAATATCTGTTCCAGATATGTTCATAGATGGCATGTGATCTGAAATCTAGCAATCTAGACAAAGCCACAGTGGCTCCAGCTTGTACAAGACGACCTAAGATCCTGGTGTAGTTAATAAACATCCACACATCTCTGCAGCCCACATCTGGCTTGAGAATGTACAATAAATATTGATATATATATAAAAAAAAAATTGAATACACTTCGTAGTTAAAAAAAATTAAACAGTCATCAACTATCAACACGAAGAGAAAACACTTTACATTCCAGTAAAATGTACAATGCAGCAACGGGTGAATGGCAACGTCGAAATAGAGAAATTGAACGTTTGGATGGACTCACTACGGGGAACTGGAACACCTGACTTATACTCGCACTTTCCACATGTGCGTATGCAGTAGCGTAAGAATTTATTAGGTGGACAGGTCAGAAAATGGACTAATGTCTACAACATCATCTGGAGTGTCTATTCACCAAGCATTAGAAGATTGGAGAAGTCATTCAATGTTAAATTCGAGTTGAGAACTGGCACATTTGGAGAGGTCATACTCCAAGCTTCAGGCACCACAAGCCTCCTCCACTGATAAATATCACTGAAAGCACAGTGTGAGCTGGAGTTAGTAGGCTGGAGCTCTTATCCTATTTTGCCACAGTCTGTGTGCATCGGAAGAGCGTGCGCGCCCATTGGTGGTTCCACAATTTAGCTAAACCAAAAAGGCCATCATTCAGCTAGAGCGGTTACTTAACTAGGACCATTTAATTTAAAGAAATGTTTAATTAACCATCATTGTGCAGACCGTTTCATGATGCAGCAGTGGAACAAATGAATCCCAATTTAAAAAGTCTGCAATAAAAAAAAAAAAAAAAAAAGGGTTTTCCGATGAGCTGGTGGGGGGGGGGATGAGTGTCAGTCTTGTGGTAGTTGTGGAGGTCGTGTGGGTCTCTACTGCATACATGACCAAGAACAGCAGGTTAGCCAAACTGGAAGAAGAAATTTCCAGGTCCAGATGCTATGAGACCAAAAAAAGTGAACAAGTCAAATGAGAACGGAGAATCCACACCATTTCTATAGTTGTACTATGCATTGTATCAATTCTGATTCTGCTCATCAATCCTGGTTCTTATTGATTACAAGTTCTGATTCCAAAATGGTGAAGGTGTTAACTGTTTAAATATAAAGGATATATTTTATTGCAACTTCCAAATTAACAATTTTTACATTACGCCATTTTTGCTCACTTAACGTGGCTTAATGCACTAAAGTACTGACCTAGGAACAGCACTCTACTGCTGAAATGATGAACATGTTGTCCAAAGGGAAAGTCATCATCTTTACATATAATAGGTTTAAATGGGAAGAAAAAGCTTAACGTAAAAGGTTCATCACTTCAGCATTGGAGAGTACTTATGACCAGTGGTAATAAAGAGAAGTTTGGTTTTCCTACATCATTGTTTTAGTACATTAAGTCACGTTAAGCTACAGTGGTGCTTGAAAGTTTGTGAACCCTTTAGAATTTTCTACATTTCTGCATAAATGACCTAAAACATCATCAGGTTTTCACACAAGTCCTAAAAGTAGATAAAGAGAACCCAGTTAAACAAATGAGACAAAATATTATACTTGGACATTTATTTACTGAGGAAAATGATCCAATATTATATATTAGTGAGTGGCAAAAGTATGTGAACCTCTAGGATTAGCAGTTAATTTGAAGGTGAAATTAGTCAGGTGTTTTCAGTCAATAGGATGACAATCAGGTTTGAGGGGGTACCGTGTTTTATTTAAAGAACAGGGATCTATCAAAGTCTGCTCTTCACAACATGTTTGTGGAAGTGCATCATGGCACAAACAAAGGAGATTCCCGATGACCTCAGAGAGTTGTTGATGCTCATCATGCTGGAAAAGGTTACAAATCCATCTCTAAAGAGTTTGGACTCCACCAATCCACAGTCGGACAGATTGTGTACAAATGGAGGAAATTCCAGACCATTGTTACCCTCCCCAGGAGTGGTCGACCAACAAAGATCACTCCAAGAGCAAGGCGTGTAATAGTTGGTGAGGTCACAGAGGACCCCAGGGTAACTTCTAAGCAACTGAAGGCCTCTCTCATATTGGCTAATGTTAATGTTCAGGAGTCCACCATCAGAAGAACACTGAACAACAATGGTGTGCATGGCAGGGCTGCAAGGAGAAAGCCACTGCTCTCCAAAAAGAACATTGCTGCCCATCTGCAGTTTGATAAAGATCACGTGGACGAGCCAGAAGGCTATTGGAAGAATGTTTTGTGGACGGATGAGACCAACATAGAACTTTTTGGTTTAAAAGAAAAGCGTTATTGTTTGGAGAAGGAAAACACTGCATTCCAGCATAAGAACCTTATCCCATCTGTGAAACATGGTGGTGGTAGTTATCATGGTTTGGGTCTGTTTTGCTGCATCTGGGTCATGCAGCACGACAACGCCCCTAAGAACACAAGTCGTTCTACAACTACCAAAGAATGGTTTAAAGAAGAATAACGTTAAAGGTTTTGGAGGGCCAAGTCAAAAGTCCTTGACCTTTAATCCAATGGAAATGATGTGGAAGGACATGAAGTGAGCAGTAATGTTACCTGGAAAAACCACCAACATCCCAGAGCTGAAGCTGTTCTGTACGGAGAAAGAAATGGGGCTAAACAATCCTCCAAGCCGGTGTGGAGGACTGATCCAACAAGCTCCAGGTACGTTTAGTTAATGTTTTGGAATGGCCAAGGCAAGTCACCACCAGATACTGAAATTAAAGGTTCACATACTTTTGCTACTCACTAACATTGATCATTTTTATCAATAAATAAATGACCAAGTATAATATCTTTGTCTCATTTGTTAAACTGGGTTGTCTTTATCTACTTTTAGGACTTGTGTGAAAATCTGATGACGTTTTAGGTCATATTTATGCAGAAATACAGACAATTCTAAAGGGTTCACAAACTTTCAAGCACCACTATATTTTCACTCTCCTGACTAACGCAGCATTTGGGCTACGACGTTAAAGTGACATGTATTCTGAACAGAACATGTCAAGCTGAGAAGAAAGCTGATTGGAGATGCATCTCACCTTCAAAACTGAATCCGCCAGGGCCGCCGAAGAACGCTTTAAAGATGTTGTTGGCATCAAAGTCTGAAAGATGGAAGAAAAATAAGTATATAGACAGGACTACTGAAACATATCAGACGTATCAGGACTGTATCCGAATTGGGTTAAGCCACATAAAAATGCTCGTCACAATGTGTATCATAGAGATTGACTCCTGTTGAGTTTGTTTATTACTTCATCCAATGCAATTGCATTTTCTGAACACCAGAGGGCATCACGCTCCCCTAAACATCTTATTTCTTTTAATTGCAGTAGACTAAAAATGATTTTTGTTCATTGTTATGCATGAAACGTACATATTTAGAATTCTTCAGGAATAAAAAAGGACTTAAACTATAATACTATCATTTCTAGTCTCCGTTTCTTAATTGCAGGGGACTAAAGCATTTTTTGGTTTAAAAAAATAATAATAATAATAATTTTTTCCATGAAAATATGCATTGGTTACAAAAAACACTGAACCGTGAGCTCAGTATTGTGAATCAGATCAAATCGCGACAGCGGCTCATTATACCCCTATAATTAAATAGAAATGCTGTAAAGGGTACATAATGTGTGTAATGGACAAAAATGCAATGGGCAAAGAACCTCTCCAAGAACTGATTCTTATAATAATGGTTTTAGGTTTGTCATATGTGGAATTATATTCTATATTTAATTCCAAGTCAGTGAAATTCCAGGTTCCCTGAGAACCCAAGGACAGTGATGTCTCTGAAAAAGAAATAATATGCAGATAGTACACAAGGTGTTTTAGGCTTCTTCTGTGTTCATTTTATTTGTCTGATTTAACACCATCTAAGCACCTACGGTTATCCACACGATGTACGGATTATGGTTTTGATTTAAACGTTCCTTTTCTTTTTCCAGACTTTGGTGAATGATAAGGAGATTAGGCACAATTTCATCATGTATTTGTAGTAAGAGAGACAGACCCATGTTCATGTCATCGTCCTCCAGGTCATGGCCACTGTCGTAACGTGATTTCTTCTTTGGGTCTGAGAGGACTGTGAAGGCCTCACCCACTTCTTTAAACTTCTTCTCCTCCTCCTTTTGCACCTCGGCGCTGGCTCCACTGTGCTGCCGGAAAATCTAGAGGGAAAAGAAAAATGGAGAAGTAAAGGAAATCAAAAAATGTCTCTGTCTCACTAACGTCTGGTGGGACGACTTTCCACTGGCATAATGACTACTGTAGCTAATTAATGGCTACCGTCTACACCTAACCTTATAAAAAACTGTAATGTTACTGAATGCCAACTCTGCCTTTTTCATGTGCCCCCCATAAATGCTCAAAGGGTTTTAGGTCAAGGGGACAAACCGAATACTAATACATTTGAAAAATGTATGTACGTTTTCATAAAAGCAAGCAAGCTGTCACTCATATAATTGATTTTTTTAAAATTGAACTTAAGAAGGAAGCAAACTTAAAATATTTTCTCTAGTGCTCTTAGACTTTTGGCCCCCACAATATATACAATGTCAAAATTATTCTTTAGGCTCCCAATAGGGTCGAACAGCAGGGCTGGGCACTCATGCGGGATCTTAGACAGATCGACTGACCCTAAACCCATGGCGTTAGAATGTGGGGGGAAAGAAAAAAAACCCTGGAGAAAACAAATGTGTTCAACAGGGAGAGAACATGCAAACTCCACACAGGCAGTATCCAGATCGGCAATCTAGCCAGAGATCTTCTGGAGCAGGGCATTTAGAGGAAGGATTTGAGATGAGGTAAGGTGTTTTGATCTATGGCATTACTTTACCTACCGGGATGGTGCCTAAGGGCTCGTTTACGATAAGCTTTTTTGATCTCGTTCTTCGGTGGCGTTCTTGTCCACTCCTAAAAACTTATAGTAATCTTTCCTTTTGCTCTCCTTCAGCATCCAACTGAGGCATTCTTCAGCAGCGTCTTATGCTCTGAAAAACAGGACAAAACATGTGGATTTAAGCTCTAAGAACAACACAAGACAGTACAATGTATTGCAATGTGTGCATTCACAATGTCTACCTTTAGTTTTCTCTGTCTGGTAAAACCTTCTCATAGTCTCTCACGGCTTCTTCATACTGTTCTGTGTCCCGTAAATACAGAACAAAAACAGATAGTTCGTATGCACATTACACACAGAGCGGAGAGACACAGCCACGGCCAACAGCGAGGCCGCCAGGCGCAGGGGCCACAGCGAGCGCCACCGGCACCACCACCCGCGCAGCCACCGGGCAAACAGCCCCGCACACGCGCCGCAAGGCCCAGCCAGGGCCAAAACAGCGAGCGCCGGCCCGGCGCAGGACACAGCGAGCGCCGGCAAGGCCAGGGCCACAGCGAGAGCCCGGCCAGGAGCAGGGCCACAGCGAGCGACGGCCAGGGCAGGGGCCACCAGCGAGCGCGGCCAGGCGCAGGGCAACAGCGAGCGCAGGCCAGGCGCAGGGCAAAAGCAGAGCGCCGGCCAGGAGAAGGGAACAAATGTAGGGAGAGCAGGCCAGGGCAGGGAAAAAGACGAGCGCCCGGCCCAGGCGAGGGACCACAAGAGAGAGCCGGACAGGCGCAGCGGCCACAAGCGGAGCGCCGGCCAGGCGCAGGGGGCCAACAGCGAGCGCCGACAGGCGCCAGGGCCCAACAGCGAGCGCCGGCCCAGGCGAAGGGACAAAGCGCAGCGCCGGCCAGGCGAAGGGCCAAAGCGAAGCGCCGGCCAAGGCGCAGGGAACAGCGAGCGACGGCCAGGGGCAGGGCCACAGCGCGAGCGCCGGCCAGGCGCAGGGCCACAGCGAGCGCGGCCAAGGAGCAGGGCAACAGCGAGAGCGCCGGGCCGGCGCAGGGCCACAGCGAGCGCCGGCCAGGCGCAGGGCCACAGCGGCGACGGCCAGGCGGAAGGGCCACCAGCAGGCGCGCCCAGGCGCAGGGCCACAGCGAGCTGCGGCCAGGCGCAGGGACACGCGAGCGCCGGCCCAGCGCCAGGGCCCACAGCGGAGCAGCCGGCCAGGCGCAGGGCCCACAGCGAGCGCCGGCCAGGAGCAGGGCCACAGGAGCGAGCGCGGCCAGGCGCAGGGCCACAGCGAGCGCCGGCCCAGGCGCAGGGCCACAGCGAGCGCCGCCAGGGCAGGGCCCACCAGCGAGCGCCGGCCAGGGGCACAGAACCAGCCTTACCCATTGGGCTAGTCTCAAGTAGGCTTTTTATATACGTCTCATCCAGTTTTTAATGGCCTTTGTGCAGTCTTCTTCTTATAGCCTGCCTCAGTTCAGTTTCTTTAACTGAAAGGCAAGACATAAGATTGTGATTTATTTTTTTGTATGTACTTATACTTACTACTTCATAAATCGTTTTTACTTTAAGCTTAAGGATGGAATTATGATGAAACATTATTAACTATAAACCCCTGTCCTTGTACAAGGGTGTGTGTGAACATCGCACCTGTTTTGAGGCAGACTGATTAGTAGGCGTCTTTAGCGTTGGATGAGGGGTTTTAAATTACTGACCTTGGCAACGACAGTGGCTCGGTTTGCAGTACAGCTTGGCGTTGGTTTTTGATGTTGTTGGGGTCGAAGGTCAAGGCTTCTGAATAGAGCTTGTAGGCCTCCTCAAAGTTTACCCATCTTTAAAGGCTTGATTCCCTTCTTCCTTCTCGGCCTTTAGTGCTTTGGCATTCTGTGAAAGAAGCAGAACCAAAAACATGCTTTTAGCTAAGTGTTTCATTATTCATGACTGACATTTCTACCTTCTATCTGTGAGAGAGTGAAGCAGCGTTTAACAAATTACTTCATCGACCAAACACCCAGTCTGCTCCACATCAAACACATTGTGACTACCTTATTGGTCATGTGCTTGTTTGGACTAGAGACTGCTCTAACTCGAGGGTGATGTTGTTTCGAGACTTTATAATGCAAGTTCACTTGTGTGTGTGCATGACTTCATTCTACTTCAAGCTGTACATGGTGTTCGTAAGTGTACATGTCTGTCCTATTGTAAATAGCACTCCTTTGTACTTGTATGCCCATTTGAATAGTACAGCTAACGATGACTCACTCTGCAGGCCAGGCGTGCCTTCTCGTGGTCAGGTGCCATGCGCAGTGCCTGAACAAAGAACTGCACAGCCTTATCGATGCAGTCCTCATAATATAAACACAAGCCCCTGACATACAGGGCATCTCCGTTAGTGGAGTCCATCCGTAAGATGTCACTGTAAGAGAAAGCAGTTGAATGAAGAACTGAGAAATTGTCACTGATACAAGACGTATGTATGCAGGTCTGTCCGTTTGCCTTATTTAATGGCATGTAAGTAAATATGGCTATGTGCAAATTAAGCTTCCTTCTCTTTTCCCCAGTCCTTGGCGAATACTCTTCGGTATATGGAGAGGTACACTAGTGTTTTTATGAGTGTTTGTTTCTTAAAGTCCAGGTTTTTATATCAGTGAGGAGTTTTGTTGTGGCTAAAAATACTACTTTCTCAGGTGGTGCTCTTCCAAAAATACCGCTTATCCATAGGTCTGGAAAGCTCCAGTTGTATTTCATCGCTCCACAGAACAGAATCCCAAAACTTCAGTGGCTTATTTATATTTATTCCCCCCCCCCCCCCATATTGGATCTGACTTTTCCCGTGTTCTTTAGTAGATACAGGTCAGATCCGATCCTAAATCGATATCAGGTCCGATATTGATGTCATACACTCATCGGATATCGGGCGGACAGGGCCGATCCACTTCATAAGTGAAAAGACCAAATAGTTTAAGCTACAATAATTGAGATTGCAGGAGTCATTAAGAGTTGGGTTTGGCATTGAATTTGGAGCAACCACTTGTTATATTAGCTTTGTTGTGCTATTTAAATTGTTCCGGAAAGTTTGTACATTTTCATAATAAATCTAATTTGCAAATGGCAGCTGTATAGTTTTGATTGGAATGTTATACGACACTGTGTGTGGATCACTAGGTTCACTTATGTAAGCCTTGAAGAAAAATTTACCAAGTAGTGAAAACCATGCTTTTCCTCAGCAAATTTGTTCTGTGAAACTGTTACCTGGCAACGGACTGGGCTTCTGCGTAACGTCCGAGCAGCGCCAGACATTCCGCCTTCAGCACCTTAAACCTGTGACACGCAGACGCCGGCCCCAGTGCCCGGTCCATACAGAACAACACCTACACGAACAAGAACCACATAAGACAGGGGGCACTGGGGAAGAGTCAGAGAAAAGCATCTAGCTCGGCAATGCGAAGGTCACTGACCATTCTGAAGTCGCGTTTCTCAAAACCAATCTCAGCCATTCGCTCGTACTCCAATATGGACTCTGCAGTCTTCAGCTGGAATGCAAAACCACACGTTAGAAACTATTCTCGATAACTTTGGTTGTACCATGATTATGTCGTTTCGCAGCTACATTTAGCATTTAGTGACTGCGACATGGATCGCAGGGGTTCAGATGGCGCAGCGGTCTAACATGTCAGCCCACCAACGCAGAGTGTCCTGGTGATGGCGGCTGACGGATCGGGCCTGCAGGGACTGTATCTGAAGGTGGGGAGGGAAATGCATTTAATAATCCGATGGCAGAAAATCCCATTTTGTCAGCAATCCGATCAATGAGTAATGCACTTGAGTGGATTACTCTAAGGGGTTTACTTGATTTGATCAACATTACTTTTTCCAATTTCTACTTTGCAACCATCCACTAATCACACAAAATGATGCGACTTCAAGCTCTAACATTAAATAATCAAATTTTTTATTTCCTCAAGCATATACTGCATTTAAGTTGGGTTCAACTGTTGCCAGATCCCACCGAGATAAAACCAACCAGGTCTATGGAAATGATCTGTGGGACTGTGGTAGCCTAGCGGTTAAGGTACTGGACTCTGGCCCAGAAGGTCCAGGGTTCAAATCCCACCTCTGCCAAGCTGTAGAAGTTGGGTCCTTGACCAAGACCCTTAACCCTGGATTGTAAGATTGTACCAACTGTAAGTCGCTCTGGATAAGGGCGTCTGCTAAATGCTGTAAATGTAATCTCAAAGGTAGAGAAGTCTCTTAGAACAACAGTGGACCTGGCAACCGTGGTACGCACTCGTGTTACGTTTGCGCGCATGCGCAGACTAAGGAAACCAATTTAAATCTTAGCATGCTCTGAGAAATTTGATTACCGAGTTAAAATCCAGCTCTCTTTATCCATTTCTTAATCTGATTCCTAGATTGGAGTATGCTCTTGAATAAATCCAATTATGATCGGATTATTAAGCGCATGCAAATGCGCTCACTTATCGCTGTGATTGACTGGTGTCCCATCCAGGGCATGCTTACACCTGCAGCCCATGTTCACAGGGCAAGTGGGGATAAAAGTTTGAAGAAGAAACAACAACAACAAAAAAGCGTTGCATTACAGGCCCTGTTCTGACTGTCTCTTACTTCTTGTTGAGCCTGGCTGTTGTCAGACTCGAGCTCCTGAACCTTCTGGAAGCAGCGGATGGCAGCCATGGCATTGCCCAGCAACAGGTGGCACTTGCCCTCCCGTAGATGACCCTGGGGAATACAGGATGAGTGAGTGGTGACAGAGAAACAAAAAGCAGTAGTGACTGAACCCTTCCATAACCACACAATGAAATCAGTAGGGAAAAAACACAGGTCCATACAGGGTTTGTGCTTTTTGTTTTATTAAATAAAATAAAATAAAAGAATTTAAGCAGTTCTGAAGGTGCAAGGTGTACCTAATAAAGTGGCCGGTGACTACATTTTCAGGGCACAGGTCGCATTTATTTAGGGAAGAGGACATACAGTTGCCCATGTCAAAGAGCACTACTCAGAATCAGAGTTTTTCTCAGCAACCCATCTTCCCAGTAAAGCATTAACACACAATGTGCATGTACATCACACTGATAAAAACACACATTACACATCATGAGTCGCTCAGGCATGTTTGCACACACTTAGAGCGTGACGCTTTAACGGAGGCAGGGTGTGTATCAGGAGAGTTCCAGTCATCTACAGGACCAAATCTAAAGCAGAGCTCACACCGAACATGATACACGAATAGCTGCACTTTTGCATCCACCTCCCCACCCACTCATAATGGACTTAATAATATTTACAATTTTATTTATTATATATTACCACCTTATTTTCTTGACTCTTACATTCTTCAAAATAATAGTCGGCAATTTATTATAGACAAATTTATTAATTTGAGAGGGAAAGTCTGGTGATAACAGCAGCTCATACTGAAAGTAAAACAAGAGTATTTAAATATGTTTTGTTTTCGTTAGTTTTCTATTTAGCTTCTGTGTCTTTACACTTATTATATATTTATTCGTTTCTTCCTCATCACATATAGGGAGATATTCCGTACCAAAATATTTTCGGTGCAGGTATGCGTTGGCAAAAAGGTTTAGAAAGCAGGAAGTATGCAAAGTACTAAAATAAAAGTACAGATTACACGTAACAGTAAAATGCCATTGAAGAAAGACAAAATATTATACAGTAGAAATAAGGGTAGGATACTCTGCATGTTAGCCAACAAACAAAGGGCTCTGTGCTGTGAGCGCTATGGTAACAGGCAGCAGGTCAAACCAAACACAGTTAAATAAACATGTTACCATTTGTTGACAAAGAAATGGTTTATGATGGGAAACCCGGGTAATACAGTGCCCCTCTCACACAAACAGAGGAGCAGTGGCGCTCTGGAGACAATGCCAGCCCATTCAGCCAGCACAATGACAAAGTTCAGACGCAGAAACGTTCAGGTTTAACTACAGAGTAAATACAGCTACAGTGGTGCTTCAAAGTTTGTGAACCCTTTAGAATTTTCTGTATTTCTGCATAAATATGACCTAAAACATCATCAGATTTTCACACAAGTCCTAAAAGTAGATAAAGAGAACCCAGTTAAACACATGAGACAAAAATATTATACTTGGTCATTTATTTATTGAGGAAAATGATCCAATATTACATATTAGTGAGTGGAATGCTTTCCGTATCTGGTGTGACCCCCCTGTGCAGCAATAACTGCAACTAAACGTTTCCTGTAGCTGTTGATCAGTCCCCTGCACACCGGCTTTGGAGGAATTTTAGCTCATTCCTTTCCGTACAGAACAGCTTCAGCTCTGGGATGTTGGTGGGTTTCCTCACAAAAAAATGCTCACTTCAGGTCCTTCCACAAATTTTCCATTGGATTAAGGTCAGGACTTTGACTTGGCCCATTCCAAAAACATGAACTTTATTCTTCTTTTAACCATTCTTGGTAGATAGAACGACCTGTGTTACTTAGGGTTGTTGTCTTGCTGCATGACCCACCTTCCTCTTAAGATTCAGTTCATGGACAGATATCCTGACATTATCCTTTAGAATTCTCTATGATTCAGAATTCACTGTTCCATCAATGATGGCAAGCCGTCCTGGCCCAGATGCAGCAAAACAGGCCCAAACCATGATACTACCACCACCATGTTTCACAGATGGGATAAAGTTCTTATGCTGGAATGCAGTGTTTTCCTTTCTCCAAACATAACACTTTTCTTTTAATCCAAAAGTTATATGTTGGTCTCATCCGTCCACAAAACATTCTTCAGGTAGCCTTCTGTCTCGTCCACGTGATCTTTAGCAAACTGCAGACGAGCAGACATGTTCTTTTTGGAGAGCAGTGGCTTTCTCCTTGCAACCCTTACATGCATACCATTGTTGTTCAGTGTTCTTCTGATGGTGGACTCATGAACATTAACATTAGCCAATATGAGAGGGGCCTTCAGTTGCTTAGAAGTTACCCTGGGGTCTTTTGTGACCTCGGCAACTATTACACGCCTTGCTCTTGGGAGTGATCTTTGTTGGTCGACCACTCCTGGGGAGGGTAACAATGGTCTTGGATTTCCTCCATGTGAACACAATCTGTCTGACTGTGGATGCTGGAGTCCAAACTCTTTAGAGAGGGTTTTGTAACCTTTTCCAGCCTGATGAGCATCCACAACTCTCTTTCTGAGGTCCTCAGTAATCTGCTTTGTTCGTGCCATGATACACTTCCACAAACATGTGATGTAAAGAGCAGGCTTTGATAGATCCCTGTTCTTTAAATAAAACAGGGTGCCCACTCACAACTGATTGGCATCCCATTGATTGAAAACACCTGACTAATTTCACCTTCAAATTAACTGCTAATCCTAGAGGTTCACATACTTTTGCCACTCACTAATACGTAATATTGGACCATTTTCCACAATTAATAAAATGACCAAGTATGATATTTTTGTCTCATTTGTTTAACCGGGTTCTCTTTATCTACTTTTAGGATTTGTGTGAAAATCTGATGATGTTTTAGGTCATATTTATGCAGAAATGTAGAAGGGTTTCACAAACTTTTAAGCACCACTGTATACATAACATAGATCAATGTCAATTTGTTTTTTGGTTTCCACAACCTTTCGGCTATAGTTTATAAACTTATGTTGACATTTGTTTTTGTGATCCCTGACCTTCATGAAGGTGTCGTCTAGTCGCACAGCGTGCTGAGAGTCCTCCAGCGCCTCTCTGTAGCGGCTCAGCATCATTAGCGTGGCAGCGCGGTTGCCGTAGTAACTGGCATTCTTCGGACACATATCTGTTAAATAAAGCAATCCGTAATTCTCCAGCACACAAAACAGCAAATGGATCCAGTCATGAGCAACATCATGAGAAGTCTAAAAATCCTTAAGCTATATTTGGTCTGAAACAAGGTCAAAAACACTTTCCCAAAACAGAGCGTTGCTATGGTGAAAGGCTCCCTTTGGTTTTAGGAAAAGACAAAAACAAAACTGAGCTTGAGCTTGGTTTATGACCATACAGAAGCAGTCTGCAGCATTTTTATGTAGGGTTAATAGTATACAGTTGAAGCTGTTACAGATCAAAAGTAATTTTTTTTCCCCATGCAATTTATTCGGGTGACAGTAAATTACTTCGAGCTTGTGTATAACCTCATCTTCCATACCCGCCCTCTGTTTGTTGCCGACAAACTGACCAATCACTGTCGCTTCTGGTGTTGGCATAGCAGAAATAATAATAATAAAAAAACGAGTTCTAAATGCGTTTGGGAGCATGGCGCATGATTGCGCTCTAGTGTCAACAAAATGCAACTGCACCAGGTGGCGTATCAGAGTGCATGCACATCATGACATCCCTAACCTTAGTACTTTAAAGTGCCATTTTTTCACTGCAAAAAAATTGAAGCAGGTAACAAAACTCCAGGAAACGTATAGTTTAGAGATGGAAAAAACACCCGCATTTGAATATCTCACAATTTTGCGTTACGATTTCGCATTGCGTTACGTGTGCGATGGATTTTCGACTGTGCTACAACAAGCCTGGTCTGTATCATATCTCTCCTCAATGTAAGCAGTAGTGTGTGTGAGCAAAAGGTTTAATATGAGACTAGATGTTGCATGTATGCATCAGCGTTACACGCATTTGGCTACTTGTGGCAGAAAAGGTTATGTAAAAAGACGCGTCTTTCTCAGGCAGTATCCAGTGATACTTAGGAATTTAAGGACTGTTCCTGCTTTATTTTGGTTTCAAATGTCACTTCATGTTGTTCGTACAGATAGTCGCTCTCTCACGCTGACACAGTGGCCATTTGAGGAGTTGGTGCCTGATCGTAACAGTGGTTTTGCACAATTCACAGTGAATGGGGGTTTGAGAGAGGTGGTGGTGACAAGCAAATCAGACACAGATCATTACCTATGGCTTTGGTGTAGTAGTTGAATGCTTCAGTGTAGTCCTTATTAACATAGTAAGCATTGCCCTGCTCTTTATAGCCCTCTGCTTCCCTGGGGAGACATAAAGAGAGATACAATAAGATGAGAAACAAGTAAACAGACAAAGACGTAAGAGAATTTACTGAACAAACACCAATTCACTGGCTCCTCTTAATGAATAACAGCAAAAAGAAAAACCTAAGAAATATTCATATGTAAATAGATTATAAATATCGGTTATCATATCGGACCGATGCCGATATCTGAAAAAAGGCAAACAATATATCGGCCGCCGATATATCATACATCACTAAAAAAAAATAAAACAGACACGTACAAAAGCTTCTTGCGCACTCGACAATCCCTGCATCTCACTCTTTGGTGCGAGACAGCACTTCCCATTGGGGACCAGTGTGTACAAAGCTGTCACCAAAGCACAAGGTGCCTACTCTGAAGAGTAAAGTATAAACATATATTCTGGTTTGTTTAACACTTTTTTGTTTACTACACAATTCCATGTGTGTTCCTTCATAATTTAAATAATCACAATAAAAGTATAAAAATAAAGAAGTGCTAAAACTTTTGACCCCTACTGTACGGTACCTTTCATTAATAACGTTCCTCTCCACATTAAAATACTGGTCTATCCTCTACCTGAAAGGTCACATGACCAGACATGCAAACTGACATCAACACTAAGCATGAACAGTCAGACACATTGCAAGTCAATCAGTGCATATCATCTATGAGGCTTGAAACGACCGGGTTAAAAAGAATGCAAAAAGGCAACAGGTTCCCCATCTGGGCAGCACTGATGGAGCTGAAACGTCCCTTTCAAGTCTAAACTTTATTTCTAGACACACTATGGTAGAAACATACACATACACAGACATGCGTATACAAAAGAGCTGCAACACCTCAAGTGACATGAACCAGCATCCCAAATACCAGCCAGTGCAGCAACACTACAAACACATGGCTATTGCTGTGAGTAGAAACATCTCCAAGCTGGCATTTAGATAATTATATAGTGTTGTTGCCAAAAGGTTTAAAGATGCGTCAAGAAAAGCACCACAATATTTCTGTTCATTCTCTTTTCTATTTATAGCCAATATATTGATTTTCCAGTAACTGACAAATAAAAGCCGTTGCACAACAGAAACTGGTGGTAAAACGTCTAGGACAGACATTTTTTGGGCTTTAAAATCAGCATATTCACCTGTGCGTCCTATTTAGGTTCAATCAGGTGAGCAGTCATGAGTCATTTCTGCTAACTACAATAGGCTAGGGTTCAAGTCAAGATATTGCTATGCAATAAACACATTCTGGATATCAGAAAAAGTTTAAAACACTTACATTAACCTACAGTTGGCCAAAATCATTAACTGTAATCATTAAGTGTTGAAAAATCTTAATTTACCGAGTAATGGATTGGCACTTACCCTGGTGAACTCATAGCTGCGAAGCTAACTGCAGCCTGTGTTCTGGAGCGTTCAATTCTGTTTTGCTTTCTCTTGGCTCATATAAACTAACCTTTTTAGAACCTACATACCTGTAGATTTACTTAAATCAACATGGCTCTAGCTAATGATGACAGCAAAAGTTAGTGCTGACACCTAGTAAAGTCGTACTATAAACTTTTATATCAGAGTCCTGAACATTATCCATAAAGACCGAACATGGTTGCAAGTTTTGATGCCAAGTAAGCAGGAGCTAAACCCGATCTCACCTGCATAAACAACTAATAGTGTTTTTCAAGTGACCATGAGATGTGGCTCTTATCTGGCTGGAATTAAACCATGCAACCACAACCGTTGCTGATAAAAGGACAAGCTTGGATTCGAACAGCCTCCTAAATAGCATGCAGATTCTGGCAGGGAGCCTGATGGTTTATCTCTGGCATTTTCTGTTATTCTTTTTGAAGCAACACCTCTGTGCTTGCTACAGTCCTGTGTCACCAGAGGACACCGCCTAACCTTGGACATTTGTTCGGTGAGCTCAGTCAAGCCTAACAGTCAGCAAACGGTGCCATGGAAAATAGATGAGAGCCAAGATCTGAACATACAGAGGCTTTCAGTTAGTGAGATTTAAAAATAAGAGACTAGGACTACATGTCACTGCAAGGTAATAATCAGGACAGAACATCCTGGTGAGGCAGGAAAATGATTTGCTTACACTTGTTACACTTTACATATAATTGTCTGTATAGTACAAAGCACACGATGTAATTACAGACATTGCCTTAAGGGCATGTGACACTGAAAGTGCTGTTAGAAGAGAAAAGGTTTGAGATAGAAACAAACACTCAAGCTACCGTAGAGAACTACAAATTCACACACTCCCAGTACCGACTTGATCGAGTTCGGGGTCACACCTGATCTACTGGGATTTTCACATAACCATGTCTAGAGTTTACAGAGAATGGTCCGGAAGAGAAAATATCCAGTGAGGGAGTTCTCCCACCAAAAATGTTGATGTAAGCAGTCAGAAGACTTGCCAGAATGTTGATTGATTGCTGATTGAAGGTAACAGAAACTCAAATAACCACTCGTTACAACCGAGGTACGCAGAAGAGCATCATTAAATGCTCATCATTAAAAACACATCCAACCTTGAAGCAGATAGTGGTGTGAAAAAGTGTTTGCCCCCTTCCTGATTTTCTATTTTTTTTGCATGTTTGTCACACTTAAGTGTTTCGGAAAATCAAACCAATTTAAATATTCATCTAAGACAACAAGTAAACACAAAATGCAATTTTTAAATGAAGGTGTTTATTAATAAGGGAGAAAAAATCCAAACCTACTGTGTGAAAAAGTGATTTCCCCCAAAACCTAATAACTGGTTGGGCCACAACAACTGCAACCAGTCGTTTGCGATAACTTGCAATGAGTCTTTTACAGCGTTGTGGAGGAATTTTGGCCACTCATCTTTGCAGAATTGTTGGAATTCAGCCACACTGGAGGGTTTCCGAGCATGAACGGCCTTTTTAAGGTCATGCCACAGCATCTCAATAGGATTCAGGTCAGGACTTTGACTAGGCCACTCCAAAGTCTTCATTTTGTTTTTCTTACTGGTGTGTTGTGGATCATTATCCTGCTGCAGAACCCAAGTTCATTTCATCTTGAGGTCACGAACAGATGGCCGGACATTCTCCTTCAGGTAGACAGCAGAATTCATTGGTCCATTTATCACAGCAAGTCTTCGAGGTCCTGAAGCAGCAAAACAGCCCCAGACCATCACACTACCACCACCACATTTTACTGTTGCTATAATGTTTGTTTTCTGAAATCCTGTGTTACTTTTATGCCAGATGTAATGGGACACACCTTCCAAAGAGTTCAACTTTCGTCTCATCAGTCCATAGAATGTTTTCCCAAAAGTCTTGGGGATCATCAAGATGTGTTCTGGAAAAATTGAGACGAGCTTTAATGCTCTTTTTGCTCAGCAGTGTTTTTTGTCTTGGAACTCTGCCATGCAGGTAATTTTTGCCCAGCCTCTTTCTTATGCTGGAGGCCTGAACACTGACCTTAACTGAGGCAAGTGAAGCCTGCAGTTCTTTGGATGTTGTTGTGGGGTCTTTTGTGACCTCTTGGATGGGTCGTCACTGCGCTCTTGGGGTAAATTTGGTCAGCCGGCCAGCACCTTGTTGAATCTATGCCACAAAGAATTAAGGCAGTTCTGAAGGCAAACTGGGGTCCAACCCAGTATCAGCAAGGTGCACCTAATAATATATATGGTATATTCACAGCAATTGTCCAGAACAAGACCTAGTGCAATTCCCTACCAACTTCTGACATGGTCTGCACACAAAAGCTAACAAAAGCCATAAAACCATTGGAGCAGTTATGACGCTGTGCAATATGCACACAAGAAGCTCTAGATCACTGTGTAATTGTTTCATGCTGATGAATGGTGTTACTCTCCAGTGCATGACTGTGTGAAAGTTAGGGATTCTGGCACTAACTGCACTCATCACAGCTGCTGCTGCTCTCAAAGACCAGTTTTGTCACACTGCTGCTCACTTCCTGTGGATAAAGTTGCACTCCCAAAACAGACTAGCTCACTAAAGCATGCATGTGTGTGTAGACGCTTCGGGAAAGACTTTACAACAGAAAGTTCCAGGGGGTCTGAAAAGCGAGTCCAATTAAAGGCATACCTGGTTCTTAATGGGATATTCCGCAGAGATGCTAAGAATGATGCACCTAGTTTGTGATCTACCAAGTTAGATCAGTATTAGTGACACTACCAGAGCAAACTGATCAAAAAGTACTTGGTGCTATCCACACTCCAAGTATCTTTACCAAGGTAGGTCAAGCCCTTTCCCAACTGTCTCCGATACTGCCTCCATGTACTACATGAAGCCCGACTCAGCTAGCGTGCAGGGTGAAGTAGTGTAAAAACAAATGGCGAGACTAGGACTGGGTACCGACCTGCCTCAGTATCACAAAGTAGGGCTGTAATAACACTTTGTGACACGATGCATCACAATGCAAATCAAGACGTGCATCGTGGAGATATACGATGTCACAAGTTCTGTTTATGTAAAAGGTGGTCATCAAAACTGACACTATTTACACAATTATACAATATATACAATTAATGCTGAGATGCTGATTTACCTCTATCATGTGCACTACTCTAACATCGTTTCTTTTTGGCAAATTACATATTTTCATTGTTTCCCAGAAACAAAGAGATGCTGTTAAATGTTAAATGCAGTAAAACTTTTTAGTTATAAAAAAGACAGTGTGCAAAGAGAGAGTGTATTTATAGCTAAAATAAATGTTCACTTAAGTTCAGCAATTGTGTGTCTCATTTATTATCATTAGTTGAATCAGTTGCACAAACATCTGCCAAATGTTGTAAATGTTAAAAGGCTAACAAATCTTTTGGAACCCAATGTTAATGGTCAGCACCCTGGAATTATCTGCTGCCTATCCCTGGAGAACACTGGGCACAGGCAGAAGCATGTCTTGGATGAGATGCCAGTCCATAGCAGGGCCAGCAATGATCTGATGATACGGTTTACTGTGGAGTAACCATGTTTCAGAGAGTGGGACAGGCTGAAGATACTGACCTGTATGTGAAATTTGACTGGCTTCGACTTGGGGCTAACGATGCATCGCAACGCAAACATGCATCGCTGAGTTGGAATAAGCGTTCTTATTATGCCATCTAATGCAACTGCATTTTTTAACACTAGAGGGCGGAATCATACAAAGATCCCGTTCTCAGTGAGACTCCAAATTATTTTTGTTTAATTTTTTATACAAGTACAAAGTGTCTTTAATTTTTTCTTCTTCAGAATAATAAAAAAAAGAATGTTTCACTCAGTTATTTAAGATATGGTGAAGCTACAATAGAGCATTTTGTTTACAATTTTAAACCTCTGTTTCTAGTAAATTGTTTTAATAGTTTTGGTTAAAACTTACACAAAGTTTGCATTGTGTTGACTTCAGAGATAAAAAAGGGAATGTCTTATCAAATGTAAAATCGAAAACTGTGAGAAAACCCAATTGGGAGCAGAGTGTATCGTTACACCCCGAAATACAACCTATACCTAGTGAATAGTTCCACCTCCTATAGGCTGAATTCCAAGCCGCATACTAAAGAGTGCACCAAAAAAACAACAAAGGGCACTGTACAAAACACAGGTCAGTACTGACCCAGGAAGCTCAGAAGTAATTATGACTGAAACACAATGGCTGAAAGTTGACTCATTTTTCCATTGTCACACAAGTAGAATTAGTAGGTGATCCAGTCTGGATCATATACTAAACCTGGAGTACGCTCTATTTCAAGCTGTGAAGGCCTCTGAACGATCTAAATACAGAACATGAGACAGGTCGGCATACGTGCAGTATATGCCGACCTGTCTCATGTTCCGTATTTAGATCGTGGAACGTAATCAGGAAAGTGTGTGTTCAGGATCGGATACAATCGTCTAAAAATGCCTCTTTGATGGCCTGATATAAATCAATGCACAGCAGTTACTGGACCTGATGACCCCTATGAGATATCAGATCATATCATTCTGAATCCTCCACCACACTCATCAGTTGGCAGTCAACATTATGGGTTAATAATCAGAGGTAGGAGCGACTAAAAGCTCAGTTAGATGAATTGGTAGAAGATCTAGTCTCAATCTCACTGAACTACAGGAGTGTGCACCATTTCTGGAGCTGGAAATGACTGTGAAGACAGGCAGCAATGACAACCCAGATCATGTCCAAACCACAAATCAGATAGTCTGTTCACACTCGGCTGTTTAAATCCGTGTTAATTAAACGTGGCCTACCTAATGTGTGGAGAGCAGGTAAAGATTTCGTATGGACACTGGGATCGTGTCTGTAACAAAGCGTGTGTCCATCATGCCTGTGCTAAGCTAGTTTAGCTCGTCTGGGTAGAACTGAAAAACAGCGCTTAGTAAGACATTCCCATACAGAACAGGAGCTGTTATATTTAATCCGGATAATAGATTTAATATCAGAAGATGAAACCAGTGACGGTGTGTTAATAGGATGGACAGAAAGCGATCCGGTCCGTTAGGCCGACGTTTTCCGACCTGTGTTTGAGTGTCAACGACGGTTTATAAACCGAAAGTGACCCCATTCGACTCGACATTACTCCATTCCCGATTAGGTGACTTCTCTAATACGAGCCAGACACATTGCGGGTATTATTTTACCTCTCCAGCTCTTCATCACTGAGCGTATCCATCTCCGGACCTCCAGCACTATCAAAATCCGCCGCCGCCATTTTACTGTCAGCACAGGAACCACCAACTGCTGCCGAACGCACTCACGAGGAGACTTAACTCCGCCCACTGAAAGATGTAACTCCACCCCATAATGACGTCACACACTGGGCTATTGCGCAAAAAAAGAACCGACTCCGATGTTTTAGACAGCTCAAACCAGAGGTACAACAAGCACTACATTTCCCATAAGGCCCCAGAATATTGGGGAATATTCTGAATATTGGGGAGGACGTGTCCCCAACAGTATATGTTGTGATTAGGCCTTGGTAGAAACGCCCCTAGTCCAGACCCTGTAGACAGTGGTGGAGTCATTCCATGAGCAAACCACAGTAAAACAAACAAGGCTATAATATCCTCTTTTATTAAAATATTTATTTTTTACCTCTCCACGGTTTGAACAAGCTGCATCCAGTGCAGCTCTTGAACCACGTGCATGTTATTAATTATAGTAGCATATCAGCCGGACGCTAGAGGACGCTGTGTCTCCATTCGGCGCGGATGCGGTGCGGTGTTCGATGTAAACAGGAAGCGCTGATGGTGAGTCACAGCTTGTACAATTTCTTATATTGTGTACTAGAAATTTCTTGTTATTCTATAATTTGAACATAATGGTTTCAGGACTATTAAGCGAGTATTCGTTTAATGAGCTGTAGGTAATTGAGTTTAGCGAGAAAGAAAGCTGAGAGGCAACAATCACTATAATATGAAAACATTTAATAGGGTGTAACAACGTTATTTCATGTATCTATATCCATATATACTGTATGAACAAAAGTATTGGGACTTGCATCTTAATAATTGAATTCAGGTGTTTTATTCAGTCCACAGGTGTGCGGTATAAAATCAAGCACCTAGCCATGTAGTCTACCTTTACAAACATTTGGGAAAAAATATGGTCGTTCTAAAGAGCTCACACAATGCGAGTCATTGCGTGAATGTCTGCCATTTGATTGTTGTAGCTCTTAAAATTGAACTGCATTTTATGTATATTTTTTAACCCGGAATCTAATAACACACATTTAAATATTCATAATGAGTATTGGTCAATCTCATGCAACGTCATTTTACGTTTTACAGTATTTCTAATTAGTATTACTATTTATGTGAGTAACATGGCTGAGTTTAGGAAATGCAACCATTTAACCACAGAGCTTTTAACATTAGCACATTCTAACGATTAGCAAAAAATGTGTATTTTTCCCATTAACAAATACCATCTGAAAATAATTTTGGTAAGATGATATAAAGGTGAGATTCACCTTCTGAGACATAGTTGAAATATCATCAAATATACAGGAAAAAAATAAGAGAGAACTTACTTTTGGTCTTCAGAAGATCCAGATGATATAACTTCCTATTGAACATGTGACTTGTGGCATGTTCTCAAATTTAGTGGGAAATTTTGTTCTCAAAAAAGTGGGAGTATGTTAGGAGTGTATTTTAAACTAAAATATTATGTATTTTCCTGTGCATAGATGTGATATGGAGTGACACAACAATGAAAAAGGATTTCTGAAGGATTTTAATTTCTATATTTCATTATAAAGTGACCGCTAACTGTGCATGGCACTGTTTTGCTTTTGTTAAACAGTTAATTATGTGAAATATCTATACATGTAATGTCCTGGCTCCCATTCGGTGGATGTTAATGATGTATTATTTTTAATTGTTAGTCAGAATCAGAGTCATTTAGTCGCAAGTACAAGAAGTACTAGGAATTTCTCTTAGTGCAGGTGTCAGCATAGAGCTAAAACAAATCTAAACATATAGATTAAATATGAATATAAATATATAAATAAGAAGACTATATATAGTAATTAATGATTTGAATGATTTTGTATTATTATTAATATTATTACTGTTGTTCCCAATCTAACTTGACTATAATAACTATACTTTGCGTGGCAGTATGGAATCAGCAACAGGTCTGTTGACAGTGTTGTATCATAAATGGAAACTGCACTACCCTAACAGTTTGTGTCTCTGTGTTTCAGTGTACAGGTGTGTAAGAGGTGATCATGGGGAAGAGTTGTAAGGTGGTGGTTTGTGGTCAGGCGTCTGTAGGAAAGACTGCGATACTTGAACAGTTACTGTACGGAACTCATGTTGCTGGTAAGCACTGTCTTTTATAGTTTACAGTGGTGCTTGAAAGTTTGTGAATCCTTTAGAATTTTCTCTATTTCTGCATAAATATGACTTAAAACATCATCAAATTTTCACACAAGTCCTAAAAGTAGATAAAAAGAACCCAGTTGGAAAAATGAGACAAGAATAT
>JAJAGP010005573.1:0-31580 GCA_025084515.1 Ancistrus triradiatus
GTGAGTGTGAGAGAGTTTGATAGTGAATGTGAGAGAGTTTGATAGTGAATGTGAGAGCGTTTGATAGTGAGTGTGAGAGAGTTGATAGTGAGTGTAGTGTGAGAGGTTTGATAGTGTGTTTGAGAGGTTTGATGGTGAGTGTGAGAGAATATGACAGTGTGTGTGAGAGGTTTGATAGTGAGTGTGAGAGAGTATGAAAGTGTGTGTGAGAGAGTATGATATTGTGTGTGAGAGGTTTGACAGTGAGTGTGAGAGAGTATGACAGTGTGTGAGTGTGAGAGAGTATGACAGTGTGTGTGTGTGAGAGAGGTTTGATGGTGAGTGTGAGAGAGTATGACTGTGTGTGAGAGAGTATTATAGTGTATGTGAGAGGTTTGATAGTGAGTGTGAGAGAGTATGACAGTGTGTGTGAGAGGTTTGATAGTGTGTTTGAGAGGTTTGATGGTGAGTGTGAGAGGCTATGACAGTGTGTGTGTGAGAGGTTTGATGGTGAGTGTGAGAGAGTATGACAGTGTGTGTGTGTGTGTGTGTGTGTGTGTGTGTGTGTGTGTGTGTTAGAGAGAGGTTTGATGGTGAGTGTGAGAGAGTATGATAGTGTATGTGAGAGGTAAGTTTGAATAATGGCCTAAACGGCCTCTCATACACACACTTACACACACACCTCACCCCATTGGCTGGTTAATTACACATCTGGCTTACTGCACTTGGGTCCTACCCTCAACATTCCATGGTTTCTAAAATGGACTCAACAGCAACTTTAAGAGGGTCTTGCTCATTTACATAGTGAATATTAAAATCACCTACAATTAAATTCATATCTGTTAAAAGCAAACGAAAGTTAGCAAATTCCTAAAGAAACTTTGAATAACAACCCAGAGGGTAGTAAATAGTGATAAGCTGAAAAGATTGTGATTTTGACTGACATAATGATGGACACATTAAGAATCTATAGTTCAAACAAATTAGCCTTGTAATGGGATTTAGCAGTGATGCATTACACCTATCACCTTACAAGCTTATACCTATCACAAATAAAATAACACTAATGATGGAGGAAGAATTCTCCATATTCTCCATGATATTCTAAGACGTCTTAAGACAGACTGAATGAAGACATCTCTGTGTCTTAAGAAATGGAAGTAATAATAAAATTGTCTTGAGACATGTCTTGAGGCACGGAGATCTTATGTCTTAAGATCGGTCTAGAGCAAATAGTGCCCCCCAGGATGATTGTTTTATTTTTTTCATATTGTATGCTAACTGCTAGGTCAGAATAAATTAATAATCATTTAAGGTAGTCTAATACTACCTTATACTACTTCTACATTCTTGAAACATTTCAGAAATATTACTTCATGTAAATATTCATGTATTTACATTTACATTTACAGCATTTAGCAGACGCCCTTATCCAGAGTGACTTACAATTGATACAATCTCACAATCCAAGCAATTATGGGTTAAGGGCCTTGCTCAAGGACCCAACA
The DNA here is from genome assembly GCA_025084515.1 of Ancistrus triradiatus. Classification (NCBI taxonomy): domain Eukaryota; kingdom Metazoa; phylum Chordata; class Actinopteri; order Siluriformes; family Loricariidae; genus Ancistrus; species Ancistrus triradiatus. Next base: position 1,488 of record JAJAGP010005573.1, read on the forward strand.
GTGGCAGCTTGGCAGAGGTGGAATTTGAACCTTTGACCCTTTGGTCCATAGTCCAGTACCTTAACCGTTCAGTTTTAACACAGAACAAAGGTTATAACATGAATTTGGTATTAAAATAGTTGTATTCAGGAAAACAAGTAACAATAAAAGTAATTAGATTTTACATGCAAGTAGCAGCTGTGTTTTGAAAATTAAACTCACAAAATAAATTATATTAAATAAATACACTCACTGACCAAAAAAACCCCCCAAAAAATTACTAAGAGGGAGTTGCCGGAATCAAATGAAACTTTATATGCATGCCCAGCTATCAATGCTCCTTAAGACGCCTTAAGACATCTTCACAGGCTTAGATAAGATGTCTATCTTAGTTATAACAAAAATGTCTCAAAAGACATTTTAGGACTGAATGAATGAAGACATCTCTGTCTCTTGAGACATGAAATTAAATGTCTTAAAACATGGAAGTAATAATTTTGTATGTCTTGAAGACAAGTCGTGACTTCAAAACGTGACGTTGTCTTGAGACACAGATGTCTTAAGATGGTTCAGTTTAGAGAAAATAGTGCTCTTCAGGATGATTTTGTTGTTGTTTTTTTGCATATTAATACTGTTGTATTTCTTGTAATAAATGTTTTAAATAGTAAACAATTTAAGGTAGGCTAATAATGTCTACATCCTAAACCTTTCAGAAGTATTAGTTTATGTAAATAAACTGTTTTTTTTAAATGATGTGAACGTGTGTGATTGATTGTTGTCTAATATTTATCATCTTAAGACGTCTTCAGAATGCCATGGTGATGGCTGGATAAGAAAGAAAACTATTCTTCACTGCAAAGGAAATACATGTATGCTGTCGTTTGGTTGATACATGCACTCTGAGAAAGTGTCTTATCCTAGACTGATTTTAGTAGTACTAGTCTAGTAGTATTCAGACACACTACAAATTGTTAGTCTAGGCTAAAAACATACCTATTTACACAGGCATTTGGCTAGACTTAGACTGGGATGGCTTGGGTTACTGGGAGTCTGGGGTCATATCTGGCCTGCCTGTCTTGTCATGCTTTGTCCTTTGGCTGGTAATGTCTGGAGGGTGGTCCGGCTGGCCTGGCCTTGAACTTGACCGTGTTGCTGTCTTCTTGCCTCCCATGGATTTGCTGATGTCTCATGTGATCCCTTTTGACTGTGTTACCTTCTGGTTCTCCTCTTTATAGCTATGCTGCTATAGCTAATGCTTCCGGAGTCTCATGCTACACATGGCATCAGTGATTGTTAATAGACATTGTGCTCGTAATCAATAACAACATTTTCTGTTGTCTCTCTGAGCTTGTGTTCAGTACCAGTTGAACCACCACACACTAAGATGTTTATCTGATTCAGCTCCACTCAAGTTGTTTCTGTCATCAGCACCAGCCCTTCCATGCACAGACCACACTCTCTCTGTCCTCCGGTTGTCTGGGGATGAAGTGCCGGCAAGGACTTTCCTGCCGAGGACTCAAGACCATAGAGTGACTCTGTGTATCAGACTACGTCATGCTGATATACATATTTTTACTTTTTTTTTTATTTGAACTATCACTATGAGACTTATATGATTAGATAAATTAGTTTTTATATTCCTTACCTTTCTCATTTACGCTACCAAGGAGGTTATGGCCCTTTTTGAGTTTTTGGTGCTCCCAACGTTTTTCTTCTTCGTTTTCGTAACAGTTAAGGAGGTTTCCTTGCCACTGGGTCGCCCCTATGCTTGCTGCTCATTTGGGATTGGCTGTAGGTTATTAGAATATAATCTCACAAGAGATAGATCATAAATTGACTTGACATAAACAATGCCCACGAATAACAAAATGAAACCATAAAGAAGCCTATAGAATGAGAACAGAGCAAAAATCCTCCAAATTGTCTCAGAAAAAAGCAAAGACGAACTATTCTGATGTGGAAATCAAATGGTTTTATTGAACAGTACCAGGTTGGCAGTAAATTATGTGTACTGTTTTTTTACCACAACAGTTCAGTATTTGGTTTGGAAATGAGCTTGAATCAAAAACTTATCATTCACTGCACACACTTGCGGCACTCAAAGGGGAGCTCGGATCTGTCGTCAAGCCCTGTCTGGTTGCGACAAATGAATCGTAGCAATTACTGGGTTATAGACAGCATTTTTAAACTCTTTGTCAAGAATTATGTACAGCTAGCGCCCACTAAACCTGCTTTATGACATTGTCACAAATAGTTGATTTTTTATGTGCTTGCCATCGTCTATAGCCTGGTTTGACAAGATGTTTTCAGAGTAAACACCAACCGCATTGGAATGTATGACCGGCACACTGGAATAGTGAAAACACTGATGAGAATGCTATTCATATGTGTAATATGAACAAAATTGCTGCTTCGAGGCTTTCAGGTATAAATTTCAGAATAGTTTTTTTACTTTGGTAATATGAATTTCATAACAATGTTTCAGCAGCCGCTCAAGCCAAGGTGCCACTTGTGAACGAACCATTCTGACTGATGCAGAACATTTATGACGCAGTAAATGTGTATAGGATATAAATTATTCTTTTACTAAAATAATATTCTGCTCAGATAAATGTGTGATTAATTAAAAGTCCCCCACAGTCAAAAACATGTGTAATACACTTGTTTTGGTGGTGTTTGCCTTGATTAGAGGATGTAAACCATTTCAGAAAACCCTCAAAGTTTCTCTGAAAAGCAGGCTGTATTATTGAACTGAGTGCTTATTGAGTGTATTTCGGTTACTTTTATTTTTTTAAATGTATTATAGAAATTCGTTAGTAATTACTTTAATTCAGTGCAGATCGTTTAATGCGCCACTTTTTAAATGTTTTTGGATGTTCTGAACCAGGTTATGACCAAGGACATTCTTACCAGAGTCTTTCCAAGAATTAGTACATACATGTAACTGTTTCTGATTGTATAAGTATTTTAAAAGTTTTTTGTATGCTAGTTCACTTCAACAACTGAGGTTATATGTAGATTTTGTATTGCTCAATTGAATCAGTATAGCACCGCTATAAATAATTATTTAATCATCAAATGTATGCAGATATCCCTGCTTAAAACATTTGAGGGGACCCACTTAAATTTAAGTTCAGACTAATGACTTGGGTCTTGGCGGTTTTTTGTCTGAACCTGTCTTAGACTCAAAAAATCTTCACTAACAGCCCTCACCTCACATATTTGAGACAATCTGAATATAAGTCTTCTGACTCACAAAGCACCCTGTATACCCAGGACTGAAAGAAATTGGGATTGAACAGACTTAAAACATTCCCCCTAGCTTGTTACCCCGGGGAGGCATAGTATAGCTAGCCTTTCACTGCATTTGGGCTTCATTCACATACCACTCTGTGGCCCAGATAGAATCTTTTGCTTAAATGTGATTCTATACCTGAAAATCGGATATCCTGAATTTTTTCAGAGCTTGTGTGGACCTGCAAATCTAATCTTTTCCAAGCCAACCTTGGCCAACTTTCATAGTGGTCACAGGTCAAATACATATACAACATGTGGCCATGTGGACCTTGAATGAGAAGAGTGAGATCGAATTCAGGTATTTTTCACGTCATTCCAACTCAATATGAAAGAAAAATTGACAGCAGTGAGGACTGTTTTTTCGGTTTTGGGAAGAGCGAGATACTAAAATTAGAATCCAATATCGCACGCATCTAAGTAAAATAAAAAGTTTAAAAGCGAAGTTTAAAGATACTGAGAACGCAAACTAAAGAAGTGGGCTGGTGGCAGATTAACATCTTCAACCTACCATGTAACTTTTTTAACCTGACCATTAAAGAAGTTCCTGTTTACCTCTGGTCATGGGGAAGTGGTGCTCTTTTGCGGCTGCATCAAGGTCAAGTCCAGATTTAATTTATAACAATCCCAATTGTGCCAGCCCTATTGGCGACAGTGGCAAGGAATGAATCCCTAAATGTTATGAGGAAGAACCTTGGGAGGACCAAGACTCAAAAAGGGACCCAACCTCCTGGGCGGCGTAGATGATAAATGTAGATGAACTACTTTAATCTAAACTAATAAGTCATGGAGTCCATAGTTCCAGTGAAATGTAAAATAGCACCTCGGCATTACGTAGTCCGATACACAGAGTCCACTCCAGGATCTTGAGTTAAGCAGGAAAGTCCTTGGCAGAACTTCGTCCCCAGATAACCGGAGGAGGTAGAGAGTTACTGCTCTCTGGTGTGACCCGGGTGTGGTGGGGCTGGAGATGATGACGGAAACAGCTTGAGTGAAGCTGAAGCGGATAAACATCATGTGTGGGGCAGGAACTGGTACCGGAACACAGCTCGGAGAGAAAACAGAAAATGTGTTACGGTTCGCCATGTTAAAAGAATGACGAACCGTATAAACACAAAATATAAAGATTTGGGACCCAATCGCAGTTAGCTCCAGGTGGTATAAGTGAACTGAAATAAAATAAAGAAATAAAACAATAATTAACAAAAACTGATAATAAAATAAATAACAAAGAAAGCTACCTCAGTGGCCAGGAATGGAACCCTGGTCGGCTGCGTTGGTAATCGAGGAATAAACCAAACATTCCACCAGACCACCCGGGGAATCTTCAAACAAAAAACTAAGATAACTGAGTTTCCGTGTTTGAGTTTCCATGTACACTACGCTGAGCGACACATAGCGTCAGGCGGCGAGAAGGGAGAGAAGTAGGGAGCGATGGCAAAACAAAACGCACGAAAAGCTTACCCTACACTAAACACTACTCCCTAACGTTTACCTTGCGCCTCCTGGCGCTATGGGAACTGAGCCCCTAAATGGACCCAGTTTGTCCGCACTCCCTGAACAAACTGAAGTAAACGACACGGTGTGTCTGAGTCTTGAAGTTTATTCCATACTTGGGGGGCCACGTATGAGAGAGCCTTTCCACCTGCTGTGACTTTTTTTTATTTTAGGAACTAAAAGAAGTCCTGCACCCTGCAAACGAAGTAGACGAGCTGGATTGTAAGACTCCAAGAGTTCACTCAGATTGTCACGGATCGCCAGGACAGGGACCTGGTTTGTTCTTCCAGGCTGCTGGGGGGTGATGCGGACAAGGTGTGGTGCTCCATCGGACGGTGGAGCACCTGAAGGAAAAGCTAGGACCCTGATTAGCATGACTTTCAGGTGTACCACGAGGTATTTATGATTATTCCGGTGTGACGGTGGCGGCGGTTGTGACACGTGGTTATCGCGTTGAAGATACTCGTTCGCCAGTGCTGTGTCATGTTCGTCGGTAAGCCTATTGTTAAGTCTGCATACATTGTTAAACGTGTGAATGTCCGCATGTCCGGTTAAGTCTGCATACGTTGTTAAACACGTGAATGTCCGCGTATACGGTTAAGTCTGCTTACGATGTTAAACGCGTGAATGTCCGCTTATCTTGTTAAGTATGCATATGTTGTTAGAAGCGTTAAGGTCCACTTATATTGTTTAAAAGTGTGAAGGCCTGCATATATGGTTGTTTACGGTACGCCCGTCCATGTTGGTTCAGAGCCGGAGGCCTGATTACATTGTTTAGGGGCTTTAAAGCCTGTTTATGTTAAGTCAGCGCTACGAGCCTGTTCATGTTGTTTTTGAGGGAGAGGCCTGTTTTCCGTTGTTTAAGTGCTACTAACCTGTGTATGAGGGCTTAGAGATACAAGCCTGTTTACTGTAGCAAACATAGGACTACACTTTAATTTGATTAATTTTTAATTAAACTTTATTAATTAAATTATATTAATTAACTAAGAAATACGGGGCACCACCAAATCGATTAATTCTAAATATAAATAATTCACTGGCCGATCTGGAAACCAGGAAAAAGAAACAACAAACTTGATCAGTCTAGATCTGAATAGTGAATTCAAAGTATTTTTCTCGACCTTTGAATGAAGAACTCTCCACACCAGGCGGCCCAAATTCAAAAGGTTTATAAACAAGTTTATAACTAACAAACAAGGCAAATACCACCAGATTATCTATGTAATACCGAGTGTAATCACGGAGTTAAATCATAATGACAACTGAACGATTATATAATCGCCGTATGGAGAACAGGGAATAATGGCAGCGTCCACATACAGTAATAAAATCAGAAACCAAGGTGACTCTACTGCAACTTATCCGGTCCGCGCAATAATGAACCAATGTTGCAATTCTACTGGTAGACCTAATTACATTGAACGTGAAGAATATGGTGGAAGCTACTTCAGGCGTGGATAATGTCTATGTATGTTTTAAGCGTTGTTAAAAGATTAACAATGCAGACCCAAGCATCAGGGAACCCAGAAAAAGCCAAATGGTAAACTCGCCTGGAAGGTCACTCGAGTGTTCGGGGCATTCCACCCTTGGCCCAGACGTCCAAAGACAACGATTGTGGGGACTTTTTAATGCGTCCGTCTTTCGTTGCACCAAACACCGTAACTCTGACCAGGCCGTTCTTCAAGCGGCTTAGCGCTTTGGGTTCTTTGTTGCCGATGGTTTGACCACGTTTGAACTTGGTGACTTAAAAAAAATGGGTCCTTCCCAATTTCGGCTGAGGCTTCACGCGTACTCGGTGTCTCGCATGCGTACAACTCAGGATTTATTCTTGGCCCAATAAAGGTGGAGTTGGCGCGTTTCTAACACCACGAGCTTCACAAAAAACTGGAAAACTTGTAATGGTAACAAAAATGTCAATCTTAAGTCCTGGTTGGTCCTTTTAACTATCTTCTAGTTCAGCGATACCGAACTACTTAAGGCTGGCTGATACAGGAAACTTTAAAGTAAACGCCGAAAACTTGAGTAAAATGAATAATCAAAACGCTATAATAAAAGGAAAACTAATAAGGACAAAGGAAAGACTTAAAGAACATAAGCACACAAGACTTGAAGCTAGCTCACCACGCGGTCTTCCCGCGTTTGCTTTTTTGAATGTTCTGAGCTCAGTGGGCGGCCGGAAGAGTTGCCCTTGACTTAGCCAATGAGAATCTGCCTCCTCAGTAAAGCTCTCCTATCACATTTGCGTGTTTTTTCACCAATGAGCCCCAGATGTGCTAACTTGTATTAATAATAGTCCTACCATATCTAAAGTGATTAAAAGTATCACACAATAACCAAAAAAAATCCTGAAAGTCCAAGTTTAGATGCAGATTTTTCGTTGTAAAGGTTCAGATGAATCAAAAAGGCACCTTTATTGCTAACCTAGAACATCGGTAAAGCATTTTAACTACAGCCCAGGCATTTACTATAACTTTTAACTAAACAATACTAAATGAATTAATACAAGCTGTAGGAAATGGTACATTGTAAATAACTTCATGTTTGTTAACAAATTATTAAAACCCGTCCGATCAACACATGGCAAAAGCCTGTTAATTTCTATATATCATACTAAACGGGATCACTAAATATCAAAACAAAAAATAATTATACTAAAACATTAATCAGTAGATATGAAGAACATAAATTCAGTACATACATATGTATAATCTATAACGGTGTGTGGGATATAAAGAATATTCTTGATCCACTCGTATGAATCATTTAATGTAATATAACGTGTTTGGAACTTATCAGGATCCAAATATTAGTTGTTATGTAATTAAAGGTGTCGATGAAGAATAAACTGTTTCCCATCATAGTTTAATACAATTATTAAAGTTTGTCTCTTTAGAACAAAAGCTGAGTTCTGGGTGGTTTTTTTAAAGAGGAAAGGCTATAGTTTTTTCTGAACATTTCTTGGTGCCGCAAACCTCCAGTTGTGTCTTTCTTTCTTTTTTTCTGGCGCCACGCTTGGGTGATAAGGTTTGCAAGAGAGACTGTGATGACAGAGTTCACTATGGGGAAGAAAGTCGTTAATTTTTGTCAACATTCGAGAACTTTGAGAAAAACTTGGTTGCCTGGACCCTTGAAAACCCCTTTATAAGATATCACATGGACTTAGGTTTTATGATTGGAGATGTCGAAGTTGTATGTCTTGTTTGAACAGAACCGTCCAAATTCTGTTTTGGTTTCAGAAAAGTTCCAACCGTTGGAGTCAAACGGTGGTAGGTAGATCCTGTCCAGATGTAGGCCCTCTTGCATTCCAAGATGTTGAAAGTTTATGACTTGTGAAAGAGGGTAGAGAAAGAGAGGGGGGGTATGGGCTATCCACTCTACATTACGTTGTTTAGAGTACACGGAAGATCATTTTTTGTGTTTTGTTTTGGTTCAGAGTTAATAAATATGGTGATCTTAATAGAACCTGCTCTCGTCTCCTATCTGCCTCGTAAGCCCCGTCGTGACAGAATGATCCCCCAAACCATGGAGATGGCAGGTTATCACGCTACCCCCATATGGTCAGTGCCAGTAGTCAGAGCTCATCTACCTGATGAATATGATGGGGACCCTCTTAAGTATTCGGATTTCCTGAGGCAGTGCTCCGGTTATTTTCGGTCAAGACAGTATTTTTCAGAGTACGAGCGGGTCCATTTTGCATACCACCGTTTGACGGGACCAGCATTGATTTGGGTCCTTGATAACCGGTCCCAGCTGGAGTCTGGCAGCTGCGCACAATTTTTTGAGAGGTTATGGGAGAGGTTTTGCCCTCCTTCACAGACGAGGCCAGGGGGTTGGGAAATTTTGTTACCTGGCTTTTGCCGTATACCCGGTAAGCCGCTCATAGGTCAGATGCAAGACAACCCTTTTGTTAGTTGCAGAAAGGGGTTAGCCAAATATGGACCAGTGATCCGTAGTACTGAATCTGAGCACGCCACGCTCAAGGACTCCAAAGATGAGCAAGGAGCACCCCGTGGCTCAGTTTTGGAGAAGGTTAGCTGGTTACTGTCCCGTAGCTCAATATTTGAGTCCTTGACACACGAAAGTACGGTTGTTAGCCCTGTACCTGACCACGCCATGCTCATGAACTCCATAAATGAGCAAGTAGCGCCCCGTGGCTCAGTACCCAAGCAATTAAGGCTCAACAGCCCAAATGATGGGTCAGTAAGCAATGTTTCTGAGCAGTTAGCGCACCGTAGCTCTGTTGGCGAGCCGGTAGCGCCTCGGAGCTCAGCACACAAGTCGCTTGTGTCCGCGGACCCTGTGTCTAAGCGTGTTTGCTTTCCTTTTGACCACACTGGTCCTGGATTTGAACCTATAGCGGTGGAATCTGATGTTTCTGAATATGATAGTTCAGTATCTGAATCTCTAGTCGTGGATCCTCATGTTTCTGACCACACTAGCTCAATAGTAGAGCGGATAGTTGTGGAGTCTCGTGTTTATGACCACACTGACCTGGTAGTTGGATCAGTAGCGGTGGATGTTTGTGGTTATGACCATTCTGGCTCAGTGGTGGAACCAAAAACATCTGGTAGTGCCGTTTTTGAGCAAGCTAGCTCAGTTAGAGAGCCGATAGCTTCGTATGGTCGTGTTGCAATACAGGCTAGCTCAATCGTGGAGCCGTTGGCTTCATGTAATTCTGTTTGTGTTCCTGAGCAAGTTAGCTTTGTGATTTAGCCGATTGCGTGTCGTCGTGGTGTTTCAGAATTCGTTAGCGTCATACCGATTCCCACACCACGGACTATTGCGTCACAGACACCCGCACCGTGGACACTCGTGCCGACTCCCATGCCTCGGACACTCGTGCCGACTCCCGTGCCTTGGACACTCGTGCCAGTGTCTGCACCGAGGGCGTCAGCAGTTCCTGTGGCTGTGTAGAGGGCATCAGCAGTTCCTGTGGCTGTGCTGAGGGCTGCTGGTCCTGTGGAGGTGTCGAGGGTGACGACTGCTCCAGTGGCTGTGCCGAGGGCGACAGCCGATCCAGTGGCTGTGCCGAGGGCGACGGCCGATCCAGTGGCTGTGCCAAGGGCGACGGCCGATCCAGTGGCGGTGCCAAGGGCGACGGCCGATCCAGTGGCGGTGCCGAGGGCGACGGTCGATCCAGTGCCGGTGCCGAGGGCGACGGCCGATCCAGTGGCGGTGCCGAGAGCGACGGCCGATCCAGTGGCGGTGCCGAGGGCGACGGCCGATCCAGAGGCCTTGCCAGAGGCCGTCTGTTCTCCAAAGGCCTTGCCAGAGGCTGTCCATTCTCCAGAGACCTTGCGAGGGGCCGTCAGTTCCACAGAGGCCTTGCCAGAGACCTTGCCAGGGGTCGGCAGTTCTTCAGAGGCCTTGCCAGAGGCCTTGTGTTCTTCAGGGGCCTTGCCAGAGGCCGTCAATTCTCCAAAGGCCTTGCCAGAGGCCGTCAGTTCTTCAGAGGCCTTGCCAGAGGCCTTGCAAAGAGCCGTCAGTTCTTCAGAGGCCTTGCCAGAGGTCTTGTGTTCTCCAGTGGCCTTGCCAGAGGCCATCAGTTCTTCAGAGGCCTTGCATTCTTCAGAGGCCGTCCGTCCTACAGAGGCCTTGCCCTAGGCCGTCTGTCCTACAGAGGCCTTGCCCTAGGCCGTCCGTCCAACAGAGGCTTTGCCAGAGGCCGTCAGTCCTACAGAGGCCTTGCCAGAGGCCGTCCGTCTGTTCTCGAGAGGCTCAGCAGGGGGCAGTTGGTGCACGGGAGCCCCGGCATGGACTTGGGTGTTCCAGAGGGGCCGTTTGTTGGAGGAAAACCTTGGTTTCTGAACATTGTGTGTTTGCCACGTTACCCCCTAGGCTTCGCCCGGAGAGGAAGCCCCCGGATAGGACAGTGGGGTCCAGGGGGTCCATTGTTAAGGAGCCCTGGCTTCGTCTTGGGCTCCTTGGAGGGGGGGGGGTATGTCATGGATCGCCAGGACAGGGACCTGGTTTGTTCTTCCAGGCCGCTGGGGGGGCGATGCGGACAAGGACAGGTGTGGTGCTCCGTCGGACGGTGGAGCACCTGCAGGAGAAGCTAGGACCCTGATTAGCATGACTTTCAGGTGTACCACGAGGTATTTAGGCAGGGTCCTAGCTCTCCCAACACGGGGATCATCAGTTCATGTTTATTCCGGTCTGACGGTGGCGGCGGTTATTACACGCGGTTATCGCGTTGAAGGTGCGCGTCTGCCGGCGCTGAGTCATGTTTGTCGGTAAGGCTATTGTTAAGTCTGCATACGTTGTTAAACGCGTGAATGTCCGCGAATCCGGTTAAGTCTGCATACGTTGTTAAACGCGTGAATGTCCGCATATATGGTTAAGTCTACTTACGATGTTAAACACGTGAATGTCCGCTTATCTTGTTAAGTATGCATATGTTGTTAGAAGCGTTAAGGTCCACTTCTATTGTTTAAAAGCGTGAAGGCCTGCATATATGGTTGTGTACGGTACGCCCGTCCATGTTGGTTCAGAGCCGGAGGCCTGATTACATTGTTTAGGGGCTTTAAAGCGTGTTTATGTTAAGTCAGCACTACGAGCCTGTTCATGTTGTTTTTGAGGGAGAGGCCTGTTTTCCGTTGTTTAAGTGCTACTAAGCTGTTTATGAGGGCTTAGAGATACAAGCCTGTTTACGTTGTTTAGGATGTACAAGGAAGATCTTGTTTTGTGTTTGTTTTGGTTCAGAGTTAATAAACATGGTGATCTTAATAGAACCTGCTCTCGTCTCCTATCTGCCTCGTAAGTCCCGTCGTGACACAGATAATGGGGGGTAAGTTATAAGAAGTATTTTGTAATCAATGTGGAATTTAACTGGTAACCAGTGTAGTGATGATAGAACAGGACTGATATGATCAAATTTTCTAGTTCGAGTTAGCACTCGGGTGGCTGGCATTCTGAACTAATTGAAGTTTTATTCATAGATTTACTAAAGCATCCGGTAAGTAAGGCATTACAGTAATCCAACCTTGAGGTTATGGACCAGTTTCTCGCATCATAAAAAAAAATATATTTCTAAGTTTAGCGATATTCCACGCAATTGAAAGAAAGCAATTTGTGCGATGTTGCTAATGTGGCACATCAAAGGAGAGATTTGAATCAAATATGACACCTACGTTTTTTTACAGACTGGGCAATACTGAACAGCCATCTAGATTTAGGATTGATGTAGCCAACCTGTCTCTCACAGATTTGGGTCCCACTAATAGAACCTCAGTTTTAAATCTGAGTTAAGAAGAAAATTTAAATAACATCCAATCTGTTATTTCCTTTACCACAGTCCTCGATTTTGTTGATTGTAAGGCCGTAATTTGGTTTGGCTGATATGTACAGCTGTGTATCATCTGCATAGCAGTGGAAACTATGACATGTTTACGAATAATTGAGCCTAGTGGCAGCATATACAGAGAGAATAAAGCAGACCAAGCAACTGACCCCTGAGGCCATGCCATACATCACTTTTGGAGCTTAGAGCGTTGATTATTTACCGGGTACCATGACTGGTACCGGTTTTTTTCAAGTAGGATTTAAACCAAGAAAGTGCCAATCCCTTAACACCTACAGTATTTTCTAGTCTGTTTAGTAAAAACATTGTGATCTATAGTGTCAAATGCTGCACTTAAATCTAACAGAACAAGAAAAGAAACACATCCTTTATCTGAGGACGTTAACAAGTCATTTAGTACCCTAATTAATGCTGTTTCAGTACTATGATGGGGCCTGAAGCCAGACTGAAATGTTTCATAAATTTCATTCCTTTGGAGGTAACTGCAGAGCTGCTGATAGACGGCTTTTTCTAAGATTTTGGACAGAAACGGTAGATTTGAATTGGTCTATAATTAGATCTCACACAAGGGTCAAGAGTGGCTTTTTTAATCAGTGGTTTGATATCGGCAGACTTAAAGGATTTGGCCACATAACCAAAGGTAAGGGATGAATTTAATGTCTAACAGTGGCTCTATAATACTAGGCATTACTTGTTTGAGTAAACGTGTAGGAATTGGATCTAATAAACATGTTGATGACTTAGACGAGCTGATCAGTGTGGATAGTTCAGTATTAGTAATTGGGGTAAAAGATTCTAGACTTGATCTATAGCTAATTAAACAGAAGGCTTCACTAGTGCTGCATCTGGAAGGTTGCTGAATAGTTTGGTGATGTGATGAGCATCGAGTTTTATGCCTAATGTTTTCTATTTTCTCATTAAAGAAAGTCATGAAGTCATTACTGTTAAAATTACACAGAACGTGAGAATCACTTTCTGTAGGCTGTTCTGTTAATTTGGAGACTGTATTAAAGAGAAATACCATCTTGGATTATTACAACCTTAGATTATTCTTATTGTTCTTTTCTATGATTGGGGAAAAATATGCAGCTTTAGCTTTAGTGAGGTCATGCTTATACTTTGCCATACTGTATCTCCAAGCAATTTTAAATACCTCTAATTTATTATGTCGCCACTTGTGTCGCCATAGTGTTGTTGGCTGTGGTCATTATACCATGGTGTTAGCCTTTTTTCCCTAATGCGTTTGACTCTAGCAGAAGTAATCATACTCAGGGTTGAGCGAAGCACACATTCTAATTGGTCATTTACACACTCAAGATTATCGGGCTCCGTAGGTGTATTAAATTTCTCGTCTGGTAGGTTTTTAATAAACACAGTTGGAGTAGCAGATGTAACTGTGCGTTTGGTGTGATAACGAGGCAGAAGGATTTTATTTATTAGAGATAGCTCAAATACTAAAAGATAGTGATCTGAAATCAAATCATTATGTGGGATATCAAGGTTATCTATATTAATACCAAATGTTGATCTAAAGTGTGATTACAGCAGTGGGTTGATCTCATCACAGTGATACCCATGGATTCTAAGATGGACTCGAAAATTTTAAGTAGATCCTGCTCATTGTCAAAGTGAATATTAAAATCACCTACAATTAAAGCCTTATCTGTTGAAAGTACTAAGCTGTAAATAGTGATAAGCTGTAAAGAGTGTGGTTTTGACTTCCATAACGATGGATCAGTCACATTAAGAACCAGTATTAGCCTTGTAATGAGATTTAGTTGTAACACCTAGCTCTTTGTCAAAAATCAGATTACCAGATGGAAAAGTGTGGTTTATCACTCCAGAGAACACATCTCCACTCTAACCTCGAGTGTCCAGTGGTGGCATACTTTACACCACAGCATCCGATAATTTGCATTGTGTTGGAGATGTAAAGTTTGGATGCAGCTCCTCAGTCATGGAAACCCATTCCATGAAGCTCTCTACACACTGATCTTGAGCTAATCTGGAGGCCACAAGAACTTAGAAGGTCCGTATTGATTGACTCTGCAGAAAGTTGGTGACCTCTGTTCACCATGCGCCTCGGCATCCACTGAGGCCGCTCTGTCATTTTACGTGGCCTACCACTTTTTTGTTCAACAGCTGCTGTTGTTCCCTATCGCTTCCACTATGTTATAATACCACTGACAATTGACTGTGGAATATTTAGTAGCGAGGAAATTTCATGACTGGACTTGTTGCACAGGTGGCATCCTATCACAGTACCACCCTGGAATTTACTGACCTCCTGAGAGCGACCCATTCTTTCACAAATGTATGTAGAAGCCTTAATGCCTAGGTGCTTGATTTACACATGTGGCCATGAAAGCGATTGGAACACCTGAACTCAATTATTTGGATGGGTGAGTGAATACGTTTAGCAATATAGTGTAAGCCACATTAAAAAGTAGTGTGAAACAGCCTTTTAAAAAATGGAAATTTGGTGAGAGGATCAGGTTTGGGCCACTTTGCCTGAAATGTGAACATAGCCAAAGACTGAGAAATAGATCATTTCGGTTTTATAATCAAGAACAGTGATTCAGTCATTAAAAGAGCCACAATTAACCAGGAATGGCTGACAAAAAATATTTAATTAGTTAAATAAGGTGTTTTTGATCAGGGGAACCAAACATTCAGGGCAGTTTTAGTGCAGCGATGGGAAGCACCGATAAAGAGGTGCTGCATGTCCATAGCTCTGACTAACTATAGAAGTTCTTGTAGTGTCAAAGCCTATTAAAAAAGTAAACATATTGTGAATAGTCTAGCAGTTACTGTTTTGTGCCTTGAATTATTCACCTAATATTCATAATATCCATTAAGGGAAGCCAAATCGCACCCCCACTGTTTCCATACACCTACCCTTTTGCTGCTGGATAGTGTATGCTAATAGGTACAATGCTCCCTAATTTTTTTGCTTATTCTTGCTTCACAGCAGGAATATTAGCATTTTGGACCTTGAAGTCCCCTAATTGTGAAATTCTAGTGTAATGGTTAAGAGATAATGTAATTCATTTACAGAGCAGGTACTGTGTATTTCAATAAGCTGTTATAAAGAACTTTGTTTCCACAAATTTCTGGAATGAAACATAACGACTGTGAAACAGTGCTAAAAAGACTACGGGAAACTTTTAGTAAAAGTACTGCTGCAATACGCATATTTCACTTAGGCAGACATGAGTTTAAAATTTTATGGCTCATTCATGCTACAGGATTTTTATAATTGCTGATGATATATGGTATATAATAAATATATTAACTTATTTTGAAAATATTTGATTAGATATAAGGAGTAATTATACTGGCAGATTAAAATTGCTCCCTTGCGCTTTTTGTAATCTCTGAACTGTGTGTGCATGCAGTTGTCTTTTCTGTACTAAGCAGATAGAAAATAAATGAAATGATTTGAATTTTAAAATGTGTATTTTCATTGTGTGGTTAATAACTGTAGCATGTTAATCATTAGTCTGTTATTGGGGAAGATGTCAACAAACACGCAGACGTGACCGAGATAGATTATAGGTTCTGGAATCTACCTGATTTTAATACTTAATCATTAAAATACATAAATAAATAAATAAATACTACTACTACTACTACTACTAACAACAACAACAACAACAACAACAACAATAATAATAATAATAATAATATAATTTACAGGTAGCCTTATGGACAATAATAATTTTAATTCCAACTCAGATCTGAATTACACTGGGAAATATAGCATTACTGACTCCATCCTTTGATGGCTTTTGAAATAATGCAAGAGCTCAGGTTTCAGTTTAGTTGTTTTAGGTCTCTGATTCATGTGAATGATCGGAAAGAGATAACGTGAAGAACAAATGTATATTCAAGGTTTGGAAATATGAAGTATGTTTACTTCTGATCTCTAGCTGCTAGCCACATTGCTCTGTGAATTCCAAGTGCTGCAAAGACAGCTTCAAAACAGAAGAGCATATCAAAGGTCAAAGGTTCTCTAAGTTTATTGTCATAGTAAATGTAAATGTAATGTCATAGAGAGAAATATTTAAAGGAACAGATAGAGCTTTCAGCTGTAAGCATCATCAACTCTCCATCATGATTGCGGAAGGAAACAGTGCATCAGGTTCCGATTGAGCTCAAACGCAGGTGTGATGATAGTGCTGAGGCTGTTATATAGTGTTAATCCAATTGAGGACTGCAGGAGCTAGGGCTTGACGGGTAGTACAAGACTTAAGGTGAGAAGCAACCCTAGAAAGGGCACCAATCCATCACAGGGCACATGGACACACACATACACACAAACAAACACAAGGGCACTTTAAAGGCATTAACTGGGAGGAAACTGGTGGTGTATCTGGAGAAAACCTTTGCAGTCACAGGTAAAGCATGCAAACTCCACACAGGCAGAATCCAGCCCTGTGTGTATCGAAATGTGGATCTATGGTTGTGCCAGTGTGCTGCCTTTTAAAATTAATTCATCTTTTTTAATTAACAATTTCGCAGAAAAAAAATATCCTAATTAATTTCATAGTAAACATTTACAATATTGTGGATTCATTCCATGAATATACCATACCCACTGAATACCAGGCATTAAAACCAGCATAATTAGCCCTGCTTTCTGAGGTACAGAAAACTACTTTCTCTCCTGTTGATCAAGTAGAACTAGCCATTTCATAACATCTATGAACTCATGTATAGTTTTCCATATTTGTTTGTATGACCCAAAACATCATCAGAGTTTGACACTGGTCCAAATGTATATAAACAGAACTCAATTAAACAAATGAGACAAAATATCATACATGGTCATTTATTTATCTAGGACAATGACACAACATTACATATCCGCGAGTGGCAAAAGTACATGAGCCTCTAGGATTAGCAGCTAATTTGAAGGTGAAATTAGAGTGATTTGTTTTTAATCAATGGGATAACAATCAAGCATGAATGTGCATCCTTTTGCAATTAACGGATGAGTATCTATCAAAATCTGATTGTCACTGTCACGCCCGCTGGCCGCCCGGCCCGCGTCACCTGCCTATCACACGCACCTGTTTCCACTTTTCCACTCCACTCACACGGTAAATAAACCGCACTCACCTCACTCTCCTTGCGGATTCACGATGTTCCTACCTCGTCTCACATCCTTGCCCTCGATCTCGCCTATCCCTCCATTGACTGGCAATAAAACCACCTCGCAAACCAGTGGCCTGCGTTTGTCTCCCGCTTCCTCGACACCCAGCGTGACAGTCACAACATGTTTGTGTATGTTTATCATTGCATAACATTGCAAGGAACATTCTAAGGACATCAGAAAAAGAGTAGTTGATGGGGCAAAGGGTTACAAACCACCTCTCAAAGAGTTTATAGATGGGTGAGACCAAAATAAAAGTCTTTAATATAAATGAGAAGTGCTATGTCTGAAGAATGAAACACTGCATTTCAGCATAAGAACCTTATCCCAACTCTGAAACATGCTGGTGTATCATTTGTGGCCCCACTTTGCTGCATCTAGGCAAAGACGACTTTCCATTATTACTGGAATAATGAATTGTGAATTACACCAGCATATACTAAATGAAAATATCCGAACATCTGTATGTGATGTAAATATCAAAAGAATGTGGATCAGCCAGCAACACTTCAATGTATGCAATAAGATATTGCATATCTTTTAGAAGTCTGTTGTGTCTTCGCAGCCATCTGCTGGGGAAGCAGAATCAGAGCTAGCAACTTAAAGAGGCTGAACAAACTCTTAAAGAAAGCTGGATCTGTGCTTGGAACTACTCTAGAGCCCCTAGAACTGATTATAGAGAGTATGATGCTACACAAACTGATCAGAATAATGGACAACACAACACACCCTTTACACAATCTACTGGACAGACAGAGGAGTGTGTTCAGTAAGAGGTTACTGCAGCTCCGCTGTAATAAGAACACATACAGGAAATCATTCCTGCCCACTGCAATAACACTATACAATAACTCACTCCTGTCCCGATAGAAGATGTGTTACACATTTTTAACATTATCAGTTTTTGTAAATTTGTAATTTTCAGTTTTTTCTGTATTTATATTTGTGTATTGTTATGTGTATTGCTGCTACAACAAAGAAATT
The DNA here is from genome assembly GCA_025084515.1 of Ancistrus triradiatus. Classification (NCBI taxonomy): domain Eukaryota; kingdom Metazoa; phylum Chordata; class Actinopteri; order Siluriformes; family Loricariidae; genus Ancistrus; species Ancistrus triradiatus. Next base: position 19,703 of record JAJAGP010005573.1, read on the forward strand.
TATCTTTGGGGATAAATAAAGTATTCTATCTATCTATCTATCTATCTACCTAACACTGTGAAACTAAGCCTAAAAATCATTATACCAAAGAATGTTTACAGAAGACTAAAATAAATGTTTTCAAATGTTTTTAAAGTCCTTACCTTAATCCAATACAAATATTGTGAAAGCTACCAACATCCCTGTGTTGAAGCTGTTCTGTATGGAGGAATCGGGTAATATTTCTCCAAGTCAATGTGCAGGACATATCAACAGTTGCCAGCAACATTTAGTTGCAGTTATTGCTGCACAAGGGGTCAGTATGTACTGAAATTAAACATTCAAATACTTTTGCCACTCACATACATTCTCCTTAAACAAACAAACAAAAAAAAAACAAGTGTTTTGTCTTGTTTGATTCCCTTTATCTACTTTTTATAACTTGAAAAGTATAGTACTAAAAGAATAGAACTTTTAGGACGTGTGAAAATCTGATGCTGTTTTGGTCATATTTATCCAAAAATATAGCAATGCTAAAGGGTTCATAAACTTTCAAGCACTGCTGTATACAGAGAAGGGCCGACAGTGTTAGCCCTTCTACAAATGTATAGAGCTACAGTGGTGTGAAAAAGTGTTTGCATGTTTGTCACACTTAAGTGTTTCGGAACATCTAACTGTGACGGTGGACGGCGAGAGGAACGGAGAGACGAACGCAGGTTCAGATAATAAAGGGTTTTATTAACAAAAGCTCAACAGAGGAGAGACACAGCGAACGGAAAACGGGCACGGAAAGAAACACAAAACGGGTAGGGAACGTAAACTACGCTGGAGGCGCAAAACAGGTGGTAACAAAACAAAACAAGGAAATGAACTTAACGTGCCAAACCTGGGGATGAGAGGAACATGGATGAGCCGGGAGGAGAACGGACGGAACGTGTAGGGACACGAGACGAGGGGCGGTGTGTAGGAGCACAACCGACATGGCACATCAATAATCTGCAGTGGGAGTGAGGTGAGTACGGTTTATATGCTGTGGGATCGTGATGTGGGAAACGAGAAACAGGTGCGTGTGATCGTGACGTGTGAAACGGGTGACGCTGGCTTGGCGGCCAGCGGGTGTGACAGAGCCCCCCCCAAGGAGTCCGAGCCGGAGCTAGGACTCCCAGAAAGGACCCCCGGGAGCAGTCCTGCCTCAGGAGGTCTCCTCGCCGGACGGACCCTAGGCGGGGACCGCCAGCAGTCGGGTGGCCGGCGCGTGGAGGCACTGACGAGACACTGGCGAGCGAGGAAGACGACGTGAGTCTGGCGAGCGGAGTCGACGACGTGATGCTGGCGAGCGGAGTTGACGGCGAGAGTCTGGCGAGTGGAGTCGACGACGTGATGCTGGCGAGCGGAGTCGACGGCGAGAGTCTGGTGAGCGGAGTCAACGACTGGAGAGCAGAGTTGACGACTGGAGGCTGCAGAGCGGAGTCGACGACTGGAGGATGGAGAGCGGAGTCGACGACTGGAGGATGGAGAGCGGAGTCGACGACTGGAGGATGGAGAGCGGAGTCGTGGACAGGCTGCTGGAGAGCAGGGTCGTGGACGGGCTGCTGGAGAGCAGGGTCGTGGACGGGCTGCTGGAGAGCAGGGTCGTGGACGGGATGCTGGAGAGCAGAGCCGTGAACGGGATGCTGGAGAGCAGAGCCGTGGACAGGATGCTGGAGATCAGAGCCGTGGACGGGATGCTGGATCTCCCTGGAGGGGACAGTCTCTGAAAGGGTCTCCCTGGAGGAGACAGTCTCTGAAAGGGTCTCCCTGGAGGGGACAGTCTCTGGTCGGGTCTCTGTGGAAGAGACTTTCTTCGAAAAGGGTCTCTCTGGGAGAGACGTTCTCTGGCCAGGTCTCTTTGGGAGAGACTTTCTCTGGAAGAGTCTCTGTGGAAGAGACTTTCTCTGGACGGGTCTCTTTGGGAGAGACTTTCTCTGGATGGGTCTCTTTGGGAGAGACTTTCTCTGGATGGGTCTCTTTGGGAGAGACTTTCTCTGGACGAGTCTCTTTGGGAGAGACTTTCTCTGGACGGGTCTCTTTGGGAGAGACTTTCTCTGGACGGGTCTCTTTGAGAGACTTTCTCTGGAAGGGTCTCTGTCAAGTGCACGGCCTCTGGGAAGGCCTCCGACAAGTGCACGACCTCAGGGAAGGCCTCTGTCGAGGATGTGGCCTTTAGAAAGGCGTCTGTCGAGGATGCGGCCTCAGGGAAGGCCTCTGTCGAGGATGCGGCCTTTAGAAAGGCCTCTGTCAAGGATGCAGCCTCAGGGAAGGCCTCTGTCGAGGATGCGGCCTTTAGAAAGGCCTCTGTCGAGGATGCGGCCTTTAGAAAGGCCTCTGTCGAGGATGCGGCCTTTAGAAAGGCCTCTGTCGACCTGGATGCAACCACTGGAGCTGCAGACACCCTGGAGGCAGCCACCGGAACTGCAGACGCCCTGGAGGCAGCCACCGGAACTGCAGACGCCCTGGAGGCAGCCACCGGAACTGCAGACGCCCTGGAGGCAGCCACCGGAACTGCAGACGCCTTGGAGGCATCAACTGGAACTGCAGACGCCCTTGAGGCAGCAACTGGAACTACAGACGCCCTGGAGGCAGCCACCGGAACTGCAGACGCCCTGGACACAGTCACTGGTACAAACGTTCGGAACGCGGGAGTGGGCACAACTGGGGGTGACTCGACTGTCCGTTTAGCCAATGTCCGTGGTGCAGGAGTGGGCACGACTGGGGGTGACGCGACTGTCCGTTTTGCAAAAGTCCGTGGTGCAGGAGTGGGCACGACCGGGGGCGACGCGACTGTCCGTTTTGCCAAAGTCCGTGGTGCAAGAGTGGGCACGATCGGGGGTGACGTGACTGTCTGTGTCGCAAAGGTCCGTGGTGCAGGTGTAGGCATGACTGGGGGTGACTCGGAATTAGAGGGGTTAGAAACCCGACTATCGGGCATGACGTGTGCTCACCGAAGCTTGTTCAAGGCCGTCCGGCTGGTGGTAAGCTGGTGATCCAGCGCTTGACCAACCAGGAAAGGCCGGACAGGGCGAACGGGCTCAAGAACCGTGGCTTTGGTACCCGGGCAACCCCGTGGGGAGCCAAAACCAAACTCCAGCAGCTCCAGGAACTGTTGTAAGGTTCCCGCCTGGAGCATTGGCCAAAGCTGGGTGGCCCAGATTAGAGCTTCATCGGCTAGGTGGAGAACTAAAAAGGAAACCTTGGCATATTCAGAGTCAAAATGAAAGGTATCAAAACAATACCGGCACCGTTCCACAAACGGCCGGCAGGAGGCAGGATCGCCATTGAAATGGCCGAGAAAAAACGGAACCTCAAACGAACCTGCCGTCTCCATATTGGCGGATACACGGATGAGCCGGGAGGAGAACGGACGGAACGTGTAGGGACACGAGACGAGGGGCGGTGTGTAGGAGCACAACCGACATGGCACATCAATAATCCGCAGTGGGAGTGAGGTGAGTGCGGTTTATATGCTGTGGGATCGTGATGTGGCAACATCGGCAACGGAGTGGCTCCGTAAAAAGCATTTCAAGGTCTTGGAGTTGCCTAGCCAGTCTCCAGACCTCAAACCCAAAGAACATTTGTGGAGGGAGTTAAAAGTCTGTGTTGCCCAGCAACAGCCCCAAAACATCACTGCTCTAGAGGAGATCTGCATGGAGGAATAGGCCAAAATACCATTTACAGTGTCTGCAAATCTGGTGAAGACTTACAGGAAACATTTGACCTCTGTCATTGCCAACAAAGGTTATGTTACAAAGTATTGAGTTGAACTTTTGTTATTGATCAAATACTTATTTTCCACCATAATTTACAATTAAATTCTTCAAAAATCCTACAATGTGATTTCCTGGATTTTGTCTCTCATAGTTGAAGTGTACCTATGATGAAAATTACAGACCTCTATCATCTTTCTAAATAGAAGAACTTGCACAATCAGTGGCTGACTAAATACTTTTTTGCCCCACTGTAGCTTCCGTAATATGTAAAACAAATTTCCCAGACATTATGTGCTGCAGTGATTTGAAAAGATCACTTATCCACTGCTGCATATTGACAATATAATAGTGCATATAGTACTGATTCAGCTGCTCTGTCTATTTCTGCTTACTTCAATATTGAAGCCAAATTCAGCATCCGATAAGACATATAATGTCAGGAGTTTTGAGTAATCCATAAATGTCTCTTCAACTAGCTTTAGAAAAAAGCACAATTTGTGGATTAGGAGTTTTAGTAGTTTTTAAAGAATTAAGTTATATTTTTTTTTAATTCTCAGTAGCTAGCACAAACCTCCACTCTGGCACTTTTGGTGTTTTCCATTTCATTTAGCCGAGTCTCTCTCTAATCATGATGAGAGATTGTTATAATCATGCATGACTCTTTCTAGACTACATTTTCTCCATAGATAACAGCCAGTGACTCCACTCTACAATAACTATACTGTCAGTGTAGCATGACAATATCAGTAGTGTTGCTCAGCAGCATATTAAAAATACATTATGAATATTACATAAACCAGGGCTGGTGAAACAGGGTGTACAAATTAAAGATATCTATTTCATGCTGATAGGAACAAACGTTTATTTTTGTGTGAAAAAGTGTGAAAAAGTGATCTTCCCCCTTGTTAAAACATAACTTAACTATGGTTTATCACACCTGAATATTGCCACACCTGTTCTCAATCAGGAGATCACTTAAATAGGACCCGCCTGATAAAGTGAACTACACCAAAAGATCCTTAAAAGCTACACATCATACTGAGTTCCAAAGAAATTCAGGAACAATTGAGAAAGAAAGCAATTGAGATCTATCAGTCTGGGAAGGGTTATGAAGCCATTTCTAAAGCTTTGGGACTACAGCAAACCACTGTGAGAGCCATTATCCACAAATAGTGAAGACATGGAACAGTGGTGAACCTTGCCAGGAGTGGCCGGCCAACCAAAATTACCCCAAGGGCGCTGCGACGACTCATCCAAGAGGTCACAAAAGACGCAACAACAACATCCAAAGAACTGCAGGCCTCACTTGCCTCAGTTACAGTGGGGCAAAAAAGTTTAGTCAGCCACTGATTGTGCAAGCTCTCCTACTTAGAAAGATGAGAGAGGTCTGTAATTTTCATCATAGGTACACTTCAACTATGAGAGACAAAATGAGAAAAAAATCCAGGAAATCGCATTGTAGGATTTTTAAAGAATTTAATTGTAAATCATGGTGGCAAAAAAAAGGATTTGGTCACCCATAAACAAGCAAGAATTCTGGCTCTCACAGACCTGTTCTTCTTCTTTAAGAAGCTCTTCTGTCCTCCACTGGTTACCTGTATTAATGACACCCTGTTTGACCTCGTTATCTGTATTACAGAAACCTGTCCATAGCCTCAAACAGTCAGACTCCAAACTCAACCATGGCCAAGACCAAAGAGCTATCGAAGGGCACAAGGAAGAAGATAGACCTGGCACCAGGCTGGGAAGAGTGAATATACAATAGGCAAGCAGGTTGGTGTGGATATATCAACTGTGGGAGCAATGTGTAAGACATACAAGATCATTGATAATTATCTCACTCGATCTGGGGCTCCATGCAGAGATCTCTTCCCATGGGGGTCAAAATGATCATGAGAACGGTGAGAAATATATCCCAGAACTACACAGAGGGACCTGATGAATGACCTGCAGAGAGCTGGGACCAACGTAACAAGGCTACCATCAATAAACACACTACGCCAAGAGAGACTCAGATCCTGCAGTGCCAGGCGTGCCCCCCTGCTTAAGCTAGTACATGTCCAGGCCTGTCTGAAGTTTGTCAGAGAGCATATGGATGATCCAGAAGAGGATTGGGAGAACATCATGTGGTCAGATTAAACCAAAATAGGACTTTTTGGTAAAAAAACTCAACTGGAGAAAAAAGGATGCTGAGTGGACAGGTGACTTTTATACAGCTAACGAGGTCAAACAGGTGCCATTAATACAGGTAACCAGTGGAGGACAGAAGAGCTTTTTAAAGAAGTAGTTACAGGTCTGTGAGAGCCAGAAATCTTGCTTGTCTGTGGGTGACCAAATACTTATTTTCCACCATGATTTACAATTAAATTCTTTAAAAATCCTATAGTGTGGTTTACTGGAGTTTTTTCTCATTTTGTTTCTCATAGTTGAAGTGTACCTATGATGAAAATTACAGATCTCTAAGATCTTTCTAAGTAGGAGAACATGCACAGTGGCTGACTAAATACTTTTTTGCATTTAGCAGACAGCATTTTTAGCAGACGCCCTTATCCAGAGCAACTTACAATTGCTCTGGATACACTTTTGCACCACTGTACATGCTCAAGGCTACACCATATTTCTGTGCTTTGAAGCAGAAAGTGTACTGCTAGGTCGTCTGATGCCTCTATAATAGCAGGCAGCTGGAAGCAAAGTTCTGAGCCTCAGCTGGCATCCTTTTAGCACTATGAGTCTTAGCAGTGAGCTTAAAGCCTTAGTATCTTCCCTTACCCCAACACCATAACTTCTTCCCTAAGCTTAAGTGGAGCATATTACAACAGATGAGGACAGAACTGATATTTAGAGAAGCACAACTACAGCACATAACCACCTGGCATATTTTTGACATTTGCAAAAAAGCACCATCCTATTAGATCCCTGAGACTTTGCTTCATGCCACTATTTCTAAATTCTCTGCATTTAATAACTTCCAGGTGTTGGAAAGATACAGCATTTGTTGACTACATTCAGCTTATTTTGTTATACAGGTATATTTATTTGGACATCATTTTTGACAGTGTGTTGTTATTTTGCAGGATTTGGAGGGTGACCAATCACATTTAAAAAGGTGAAGGAACAGGATGAAAACAGCTTGGTAATTTCAATGTCTATGCTGATGTAATCAAAAGGTTACAGAATCATCAACAAATGTGCAGCTGCTGGTATACTGATATGATAAACGGTGCATGTGTCATCATTCTAAGGTCTGCTTTATGTAAAATTAATGTGTATAAGCAGTACCATGTGAGATGTCTAGATTTTCTTGTACATTCATTTGGCACTACATGGCTATAGCCTGTGAAGCATTTTCAGAAATACATATGTCTAGAGTTTAGTAATTATTCCCTGTGTGAGTTGTGAGAGGTTGAGCTGTGAGTGGGAAATCTCACACTGCACAGAGTCTGATTAAAATTCAGTAAAATGTGAGGGCAAAAAAAGTTGGTTTGTACATTTGACATAAAGTGCTTTAATCACAGTTATCTGCTTGCATCTCATTACTATGGCAGTGTGTATCTAATGAGGATTAGATGAAAAGAAATACATTCACCGATCACTTTATGAGGTACACCTCCTTGTTTCTACAGCCACTGTCTGCTTTATCAGTTTCACTTAATATAGAGAAGCACTTTGTAGTTCTACATTTACTTTAGTCCAACTGTAATGGCCAGAACCCCCACCGGAAAAACACAGATCAGGTACTTTTTGGGTGGAGGATAAATTTCAGCGCTGCAGTGACACTGATATGGTGGTGGTGGTGTGTAAGTATGTTGTGCTGGTATGAGTGTATCAGATACAGCAGTGTTGCTGGACTGTAGGCAGCATCCTGTGGGCACTGGTGAATGGTTAGAGGATGACTAACACAGACTGTGCAACAACAGATAAGCTATTGTCTCTGACTTTACATCTCCAAGGTGGAGCAAAGTGCTTCTGTATGATATGCGGAACTGATAAAATGGACAATGAGTGTAGAAACAAGGAAGTATACCTACAACAGAATTATAATGTAACGTGGGACGAACGGGAGAGATGCATGCAGATTCGAGTGCAGAGTGAAGGTTTATTGAAGATATTCCCAACAGGCAAATGTAATTGAACCTGAATAAACCAAAAGATAATCGTAAAGCAAAAAGTCCGTAATCCATGGTGTGGAAGAGAGACATATACGTGGGTCCAAAACAAAAGAAAACACGCTAGGGATGCTCGCAAATGCCAAGGCAAAAACACAGGCCGATTCTCAATATGCGTACTTTTCTGTACTTGTGCTCTTGTGTACTTGTGAAACGTCATCAGTCACAGCCCAATTACATTTCCATTTCTAAGTTAGCATCTAATCAAGTACACTCCAAATCCCCGGATATGTTCTGGCTCCACCCATATTACCGAAAATGCATCGCAGCAGATTTGTGCAGACTTGGACAGCAAAATATCCCACAGTGCATTGACAGCTCGGTAATGACGGATGAGGGGGCTCCCTACTGGATGTACAATTTATAAAATAATACTGTTATTGTGTCACAGAATGTTATAAGATTTTATTAGGCAAGAATGTAGTTGTTTAAAATTCAACTATGCGGTTTATCAAGATAGAACTTACATAATAAAAATGCTCAGACGATGGGACATAAAGTTATTAACGTATTTATTATGCATTATATGTATTTGTTTAACCTGTATTCTAAATATGAATCATCTGATATAAATTGAAGTTTAGAATGAAATTCCCTTCTAAAATCAGACTTGTTTGGTGCTCGCTTATGTTTGGTAAGGTTTTTATTCATGCTTAAATGAGATCGGTCTGTTAGGTATGCTCAGAAGAACCAAGGCAATAAGAAAATGAAACAAAGCAGCCAGGTTAAATACCATGTGGAACAGATGAGTCCGATCAGCAATCTGGAGCTTGCAGTCTGGAGAGGAGTCCCGTGGCTTGCCAGAGGAATGTGGGAGTTCAAGTGCAAATCGCTCTCAGCGGAGGTGAGCGGAGTGGAAACCAGGAGTTGGTTGTGAGGTGTGACATAGAAAAAGTTGGGATGATATGGAAATGCAAATAAAAATAAGCGCAGTGTTTTTTACATTAACTTCATCTTTTATTTTATTTAATCAGTAACATAATGTTGCCACTCCTTCTCACAACACTACCAAGCGATGAAGCATTTCAGGTGTTAATTCTTCCGTTTCTTCCTGCAAATACGTCTTAAGGTGTTTAACAGTACGGGGTCGTAATTATCGTATTTTCAAAATTCTCGACACATTCTCCGTTGCGGACAGCACAAGTTGTGTCCACCCTGTCATGGACATAAAACGTACATATAAATTATGTTTCTAAAGCATTGTAACACTATAGAGTAATTTTTTGGAGAGATTATGTGTCCTCTTTTCAACAGTAATTCTCCCTCAAAACTTTCCTTAATGTTGTATTTTTGTGTAAAATTTGTTTGTTTTCTAACAAAAGAATAAATGGATTAGGACCCAAGTGCAGTTAGCTCCAGATGGTTATGAACTAAAATCTAATAAATCAAAGAAATAAATATGAACCAAAGATGAAAATAACTGATAAAACGTGAAAGAAAGAAGGAACATCGTATGCGACGGTGTATGGGTCTGCACATGCACAAAGCGCACAGGCCCAAGCGAATCTTCCGCAAGCGTGTGCCACACAAATACTAAAGGTATGTTCAGGTATGGAGCTTATGGGTGCGCCATGCGCAAGTACGGAGCTAGAGGGCATTAAATGCTCAAAGATGGAGCTTACGAGATCAGATGCGGCACTAATGTTCACGGCGAACGCAGGTACAGAGCTACAGGGTGCCAAATGCTCAAGTATAGAACTTATGTGCTTATATACGGCACCAATGGGCATGACAAGCTCAGGTATGGAGCTAAGCGACGCAGTGATACACAACTGCTTTACGACTGCAGCAATGGTCGAGATCTGAGTATTTTGGGCAGACTCGAGACGGGCTGGACCTCAGTAATCTCAGGGACCGGGGTTAAGACCGTGGCGTGGGGAAGACCCTCCGGGGCCATGCTGAACGCAGAACGGTTAAAGCTGATGTGGTCAGCCTGGACAAAAGAGGAGCGAACGGCACCGGACCTCTCCCTGGCTCTCTGAAGCTTGAAATTGACATCAATAACCAGGTCATACAGCTTGGACAACAAGGAAGGGGACTCGAGCTGACTTAGTTCATCCTGTAATTCCTCATTGAGACCAAGCATAAAGAGGTAAATTAAGACCTGGTCATTAAACCCGGAAGTAGTGGCTAGCTGGTTAAACTCCCCCACAAATTCCAACACTTGCTTGGGAAATTGTCTGACCTCAAAGATCCCAGGGGGTTTTGGATAGTAGGCCCGAAACTGAGGGTAGGGTCAACACTGTCCTCCAGCAGCCAAAGCGGGACCTATAATACAAACAATAGTATCAGCAAACATTTATAGCAAATACTGGAAGAAAAGTACTTGACCCGTTGTTGGGAATAATGAATCAATTATGATAGTTTGTTTCCCTGTGAAGAATTACTGAATTATTTAATAAAACATAAGGATGACTGGGTGGACAAGCCCCTGACAGGGTGGACCAAAATATAACAGGTGGACAATAAGTTATAAATAAGACTAAACTAACTATTGTAGATATTACATTAGGAATGCAAAAGTACAAAGTAGCGATTTCATAAGAACATTTTATTGAATTGGGGGGGTTAGGGTTACAGGTTCACGCTGACTTCAGTCTTTTGGACACTAGAGGTCAGCATTGACTTAGTTTTAGGTCCAGGCAGGGTTGATGTGATCATGCATGCACCTGTTTAATCAGATGCGATCGCAAATGTGCAACACCTGCCAAGTTAGGTATTTAAGACCACTTTTGAGCTTGGCAGGTATCGTACCATTGAACTTTGCTTGCTGCCTTTTAGCTCCAGCATTCTATTAGGTGGTATCTTTGTGAACAAGCACATTTGTTGATAGGGATAGAAGGTAGCTGACGATTCGAAGGTCATTTTGTCTTTCATCTGGAGCACACAGTGTCCATTTTTTCCAAAAAAGATCTGGAATACTGATTCGTCTGACCACAATAAACATTTCCAGTGTGTGATGGCCCATCCCTGAACATAAGGTTTCTTTTTTGCGCAGTAATGTTTTAAGTGGCATTTGTGAATGTAACTCCATTAAGCACCAGCTAAATAAAGTAAATACTATATAAAGTAATACCTTGTCCATGTAGTTCTATCAGCTATTGAGGAATGACGGTTCTTGAAGGAGTGCTATCTGATGGATTGGAGATCACACCTCCTCAGTTTAGGCTTGTGCTCTTAGCCTTTACGTAGTGAAATTCCTCCAGATTCCTTGAATTGTGATATTATGAGAGAGAAATATGTAAATCCCTTCCAACCTTCCTGTGATGAACATTGTTTTTAAACATTTCAATAATTTTTTTACACATTTGCTGATAAACTGGAGATCATCTGCCCATCTCTACTCTTCAAAGACTCAGCATTTCCTGAATGCTATTTTTGAACCAAATCATGATTACAAATGCGATGTCACTGATGTCAAAGGTCACTTTCTTAAAGGCATGATTATCCCAAGATTACAAGCAAATTCTTGGGCATGTATAAATAGTTTGATATTTTTATGAAAATGGAACAGTTAATAATTTAAATCTCTTAATTATTAACACACATTTAAAACTTCAGGAAAATATAAACTGTTTTTAAAAAAATGTGTGATTTAACCACTTACAAAGCTGAGCACTGCGCTGAGCACTGACGCGAGGATTGCGAGGATCTGGCAACCCATACTCATTCTCCCCGATTGCACACAGGACGCACGCCGTTTCGTAGCTGTTAGCAGTTTATTACCTTTGAACTATTTTAATTCCCGATCGCATCTGTATCATATATAATAGTATATATAGTAGGTTTTTACAACATCTTAATCATCTTATTCTCGTACCGGCAGATTATATTTTTTTGCCGCTAATCGTTATTTAGTAACTTTACAGGTATACCGGCTTGTGTTTGCAGTAATTAGCCATTAGCTAATTACCAGAGTTGCGTCTTCTTTTGCAGTAGTGTGTGTTTTTATAACTTTTTTACAGTCTTTTCCCACTTTCTTTCTGC